>MNPL01009842.1:0-38369 GCA_002081605.1 Tropilaelaps mercedesae | reverse complement strand
AAAACGAGCGAAATATATGAATGACAAGACATTGTATAGAGGTTGCTACGAAAATGTCTTTCGGGAAAAAATTGAATTTTAAGTTACAAGCACATTATATAAAGAACCACAGGGGAATTGATGCAGGTACGACTACGAAGGTGTATGTACAGTTAAGGCTACAAAAACACTCACGGCCATTGATGCGGGGATATTGGCGCTTTCGATATCGAAATTCGACTTTATGAGACTCGAGAATAGTGACGTAGTCTCTGGAGCGCTCAAATCTGCGTAAAAGAAGTGAACACATGTGTCGAACATTTGTTAGTCAGTTTGTGTGTCTACATTACAGAAAAAGTTTGGAAGCTGCATTTTTGAGATGATGAATTTCGCGCGCGATTTCTCCTTTCTTGTTTTCACAAAAGTTGACCCCTAAAACAGATTAGCTGCCAGGTTAACTGCAAACAGGTTAACTGCCCTGTTACAACATACCGACTCGACGTCGCTAGCGCACATTTACGATAAGGACTCACTTTTTGTTCCATTGATTTTGGCGATGATCCACATAACAATCACGTTTAACATCATCGAGGGTATTGAACTTCCCATCAGAAAACGGCCTCCCTAAAATAAGGAGAAATTACATGAACACAAACGCGAGGAAAAAGTCCACAGACACAGTTGCGTAAGATATAGGTGTCGCCATGAATGAATCCCAGCTTTTCATCAGATAGATAGAAAGTGCATCTCGCAGAGGAGATAAATGACCGAACATATTCGGGAATTTCAACTAATGGATGTACTTGGGTGAGGCGTTAGAATCCTAAAAAGGTCTCCTAAAAAATCTACTGAAATGATTGTTGTTGGATATGTTTTATTTCTCTACATTGAAACTGGTCGTGAACAGCCTCCTGGATAAGCAAAATAAATAAAATCGATGTACATTCGATAGCGAACCTTGTCCAGCTGGTTAACTCCGTAGATAATAGTATCGATGATTTGTTTTAAGCTCATCTCGTCTGTGACCTCTAGACTGAAAGTCTTTATGGTCCGAGCGGCCCTTAACAAGCCTTCTACTTCACCGATACCCTGAAAAGCCGCATTTTTTAACGATATTTTAGTCTTTGAGATCAATATTAACAGTTTCGAAGCACACTACGTAGTAGAAAGAGTGGCCTTTCCTACCATTCGCTTGTGCACATAAGGCGAGTTGTAGGCGTTCCTGACGAATGGCGAACAGTCACCGTTGATAGGAAGATCGAAGAATCCTAAGTTACGATAGCTGAAGCCTAACGTATTAGTTACGATACAGTATCCTATATTTTACGCAAAGGGTTGGGGAACAAGCTGCCCACCAAATGCATTGTTTTCTCGGTTTCAAACAGGAGTGCGAACGGCTGCCAACAAAATGGTCGGGATTTTTGGCATCGTATCATAATCACATCATCTGGGTGATGAAACTTCGCTCTATAGCTACAGTTTAGAAACCAAACAAAGTTCTAAAGAATGGACGGAAGGCGAATAGCCGGCTGTAAAAGCCAGCGTTATTCTATCAACTGGAAATATTATTACCACAATTTTGGCAGTTGTAATGCAGTAATATTAATAAGATACCTTAAAAAAATAGTGCAATCACAGGAAAACGCTATACGACCCTTAGATGAAGTCATTCTCGTTAACCGAGTCGGTTTGCAGGAAAAGAAGGGGCTCGCTTACCAAAACAACGCGTCTGGCATTAAGGCCGTTCTGGTAATGACGAAATTTTACGAAATGTTACGAAATCAAACTGTTCAACATCCGCTGTATTCTCCACAGCAGACTTTACTTACCACTCTGTTCTGTTCCCAGAGTTCAACAGAGATTTTCTCTGAAAAGAGGCTTCGTCAAATCGTGTTGACTGTGAAAGCGTCTTTAGTGATCAGGGCGTTAATTGAATTTTTTATTTTGTTTTGTGAGTTAATAGCATTAGCATTGTTCAAATAAGTATGTTGACCTCAGGAGGGATTATGTTGAAAAATAAAATCAAAATTAGCGACCATAAAGACGTCCTTTATATAGACTTCGAAGACTTATTGATCTCCCTACGCACATAGGTCGAATATGCACTTCGAATATGCAGTTGAGTATGCACTTGATATATCTAGAACAAGTCCTGTCTTGTTTTCTACCAGGAATCGTCGTTGTTGTCGACTATAACTTTTTTCTCAAATTACTATTCGTACCCATTATTCGTGTTTTTTGTACGGTAACGTGTTTTCAGTCCCCAATTGAGCCTCACGATGACTGAAAAACGTAACGTGGTTCTACGCACGCAGTTATATGTAGAGACTGCCTTAATCGGCGCTTTGGCGTTGTCTGATAGCGGAATAGAGCTGTATCACTATATGATTTGTCACATGCTTTGATCCTCACTACATTTGTAACAGCTTGTACCGGCGTGTCCGGTGGTTTATGCAAATTGCCCCAAAGCTTATTAAAACTATCCATGTTTAGCAGTACAAGAACTTAATGTAAATATGTTACCTTTAGCAAGTAGAAGACGATGGCCAGTTTAGTGTACGAACCCAGCGGCCGTTGATATGTAATTGACTTCAACAACGCCTCTTCCTTCGAGATGTCATGGCCAAACATTCCCAGTGTAACACTATCCCTGTTGTTCGAGTCGTTACTGAAGCCCGGCTGCAGCAAACATAGGAAAAAACGTTTTCAGCAGTTTATTATTTTCCTACTGTATGTACTAAACGCATGTAACCATAAATCGTTTGGTAGAAGCGCTCTCAGACTGGAAGTCAACGAAGCCGAATGAAACATGACGCCGAATAGTAAAATAATACGGCAACCACTTTTTCTGCAGGTTTCGAGTTGGACTATGACTTTGTTAAAACGTACCTCGGAGAAATTCATATACCACCTCTTGCCAAGGCAGAAGGCACCGATGTACGTAAAGGGGCTACGCTCGTATTCGACGCCTGGACGTAAACGGTGGGAGAAGTATTTCGTCATATTGTCGAATAGGAAGCGAAACAGAGACAGCGTGAGACTGGAAATACAGCCTGGAAGCACGTCGCTAAAAACAGATAATACTTATGAACAAATATGGCCTTAAAACTAATAAAAACTAATCAGCTTCCATTCCTTTATCAAATCAATTGGCAGCACTTATAAAGCGAGTAATGAGCCATCACCGATTGATGGATAGTAGAAACTAAATGGACCTTTTTGCGACCAAAATGAACCCTGTTGTACTTAATTTAAATGAGTGCCTTATTTTGCTTATTTTAGTGCTTAATTTAAAGGGAAAATGAGATATGTTAGGCTGATCGGTCGCTGGATAAATTAAAAAATTACTTTTTTGAGTTTGTTCCAACAACTGCACACGTCGTGCAGAAAGCTAGAGGGCGATTCGGTTTATTATCTGTCCTAATTTCGTCATCGATACTTCCATTTAGGGTATTAAGGACTGTATGCCTAAATTGACTACATTAGCGTTATATGTAGAAAGAGGACAAAATTGACGCTGGTTTTAATCTGAACAATAGGGCGGTTAAAGTCAGATTGAAACAATTTAACATCTTTTTATCCTCGATTCACTGCCTTATTGTAGCAAGCTTACGGGGTTTTGCGTTGTCACTAAGTGTCCACATTTTATAAGGATACATTTGGTCTCCGCGTCACTTACCGACGTGTCTCTCCAAACGCTCGAAAAATGGGACATTAATTGTTAATTTTTTAACAATCTACAGGAAATCATAGCTGTTATAAATGCTCGTTGCGATTATGATGTGTTCTCTCCGTTTCAAAAACGATGGCTGTTTGAACATCGGCCACCTTTCATGTACCAGGATAACACATCCTGAGTTTGCCGGTATAGACATATGAATCTGGACACCGTTCGTTAACTGGCACATGCTCTACTTCCTCAATAGTCTATATCCGTACTAGGCGACTAAACGACACAGTAAGACGCTCATGCGGACATAAGCGAGAATACATCAACCCAGTTCCAACGCAGTTGCAATAGAATTCGGAAAATAGCAAAATTAGAGCTTGAAGCTCGAAAACGGATTTAGAAGTATTAATCCTCCAACGGTAATTAACATCAAACACGTGCCAGAGTGCATGTTCAAGGGATCAGTTAAAACTCGGTGCTATCGTTCAATTCAACACACCGGAGCGTAGCTTCTTTTTCTGCTCAAGTTGTCGGACTTTAAAAGCACTTTATTGGCACAGACACTATAAGAGAAAATTTCCCAGTACGGGCCTGTAGACACATAGTGTTAGATTCCCTCATGTTAACCTTGTCCTCATACAGAGACATAGAGTATACAAGTCTGAATCACGCTAAGTTCATACGTGCAGAATTAGATTCAAGCATCACACATACGTAACATAACACCACGCGCGTTTCCCGAAAAATTTTTTCATGGTCGTATGTCTTCGAAAAAACGCCTAACACACGTTCTCTAAGGTCTCCACCTGTTAACCACAATGTACTTTTAAAAGTGTGTAGTTCTAACTAAAAGCGACGAGGTTGGCAATATCATTTGCTATGTATATTAAAGACTACTGGCCAACCTAGTTTAGATCCTATAGTTAGCAGCCGAACTGCGATTCATCGATTCCTTTCGAAACGTCTTTTATAACCTCATCAAGTCCGGATACCCTAAAGATGACTTTGTTTAATGTGGAACTTTTTCACGCGGAAAAATTCAATAGCATGGCCATTTATACGCGCAGATAGGTTTCGAATTTCCCAATTTTATGCAAAATCCTTACGATACTTAATCCATTTCTCAAGTACTCTTAAATATTCGAACCAATTTAGACAACAAGTTTTACCTAATAATCCGATTTAAAAAACAGACAAGCATTACCAAGATCTATTTTTTGCATTTTCTATTTTTTAAGAACGATTTCCGTTTGATCATACTTGTTTGCTTTTTTCAGAGCTGACCCTCAGTAAGCATTTAGCGCATACAGTATAATTTTAAAAGTACTTTGTAAGACTGAACCCATTAGTGTAGATGTGCAGCCACGGAAATTGTGCCAGTGCATTTACTTGCCTCCTCTGGTCGCAAGATGCACGCAAATGCACCTAACCACGGGGCCCGACTTTTTCCTAGTTCATCATTAAACGCTGCCGTATCTTTAGTTACGAAGCCTATGAAGCATTACAGTATGATAATCTATATTAAGGCAAAGAGAGGTAAAAATCGTCATACTCTAGGTTGGTCCTGGAAAGCAGTTCCCGTTGCGTGCGGAGGGCGACGTTATCGTCATGTTCAATCTCATAGTCCGATTCGCGGAACACTGAAGTCACTGGGCGACAATGCAAAAGGTAGATTTCGTCTGTGTCGTTCAGTCGCAGATGAAACGTAAAAGTCAACTCAGTTACTGACAGATAGGTAACTGAAATATCTGACGAAACGGGGGCGCTTCACCGATATTAGCAGCTGAATGCCAGATCTATATCCCATGCATTTTGAGCACTTATAGACATCTTTCAAAAACTGAGCTTATTATATCGGCCTACCTCAGATAAAAATACAATATATATATATATATATATATATATATATATATGTTTCTACTGAACAAATGCATCATCCAACAGTATAGCTTAGTAAATGCTGTTTACACCAACAGCCACAGCCAAACAAAACACAATTATATTACACAATATTAGCATATGCATATCTAAGATGGATTAATTATTTAACGTTTTTCAAGAATTTTCTCACCATTCTTGATAGCCCACTCGATATCTCTGGCTGCTCCATAGCTTCGATCAATGATTGCTCCCACCTGAGACATAAAACGGTGAAACGAAAACATTACGGCACGCCATTGAAGGCACACGCCAAGTTTCTTAGAATCATGTCGTGAGGTATTACAAGGTCGTCCACCAAACCTTGCCAACGGTCAACATCTTTTTCGACAATTTTGCGATTAATTTTTAATATATTCGATGGCCAAATGACCGTATGAACCGGTGCGGAAATGTTTAAAGGCCACTCACTAACAACGCAAAACATTATTGCTAAAAAACCTAAAAAGCGACACAAAATGAGGATGCCAAATCGACCTCATCAGTAAGGCTAGCAGTTAAAGTAACAAGACATATTGAGGTATATAAATGTATTACTCACCTTAGCTAGGCGAATGACGACGGAATCTTCAACTGATGCTCGGGAGGCCTCCTCTGCAGTCGCTGGTCTGGTCACAGTTCCGCTGAATGGCGCCTGTTCGATAATAGTAGACTTTGATCCCACCTGCTCAGTTGGAACGCGCAGCATTAATGCGTAACGCAGTCAAATAAACAAATCGAGAAGACCAGGAACATAATTATGGAAAAGGCGGTATGTTCCGCCGATAGTTAAATGACAGTCACTCATTTGCATACATCTAGAGATTTTTCGCATTAAATATCCTGCCAAAGAACACAACAATCGGCTATTTTTGAGCCAAGGTTAAACTTTGAGAGGCGAATATAAGCCGAACATCGCTGTATTTTTTCTTGGGCCCACTCGACGATAAAAGCAAACGTGCTCCAGAAAGGCGTTCGACTACAATATCCGATATTTGACTATTACGTGATCAGAAGTGGTCAAACGCATTTGTGCATTCATGCTGGGCCTTTCCAGAGCTTTTTTCACGTCTGGCCAGTGGCCCAGAATGCTATATGTTGTCTGATATTTTTCCTGCCTCTCCTGTTTATCTGTTTGATTTATTTGCGTTTAGACACTCTGTCCAGCACTCAGACAGCAAGTGAACAAACATCAAATGCCGGTAGGAGGATACATTTACTGCACAATGCTTGAAATAATAGCATTAACTCGGTGGTTAACCTAAGAAACGTGCTCAACATGAATATAGCATGTATTTTCTTGCGATAATGCAATATTGCAATACTCTGCCTGCGCGTACCGTCTTCTCAGAAACGACGTAAGCGTCCTCGTTCATTTTATTGACGAGAAATGTATCGGACTCTGCCGCGGCAGACACGACTGATGCGCTTAGTCCAAGATTCGCCGAGATTGCCGAATACAGAGGATTACTGCTTACCTGCAAATGTTATAGATACATCACGTCTCGATTGTCATCTACCATTCTACCTGGCATCGGCCTTACATCGGCCAGTGTAACGGTAGAAAGTCAGCGTAGATGAAGAGAAAGTAAGCTATTTGAAAATCTGTTAAAATATGCCAGGTCTCGTGGTTTATGCCCATTCCGAAGTCAAGATGCTTCAAAAGCCTGACATAATTGCAGCATGTCCTCCGATTTGTCATAAGTCTATTCTGGAAGCGAGATAATCCGATACGAATATTGAGCTCGAAAATAGGTCATATTCTCGTCGAAATGTCTGTATGGACATGAGGAAAACGCTACCATTAGTCACAGCAAGTCCTGTGAAATGCTACCATGACCAATGCGCCGGAAATTAACAATAGTGTAAGTTTAAGTGTCTTTAAAAATGCTGGTGAAGCTCACAGGTTCGCAGGTAAACATGACGCCAACTGCTTCAGCATTAACCATCTCCTGGACGACGACCGCGATACGAGAGTACATGGACACCCCATACTGGCGCTTGTATTGAATCGCTAAAGACGAAAAGTGATAGAGTTACAATGACTATGCAGAGAGAACAAAACAATTTTATTGGGCAAATATTTTCAATCCAGAGTGATTCGTTTAGATCTGCAACGTTTGAAAATATATTTAACAGCCATTTAGGGACTCACAGTTTAGTAGAGCTGTTTGTGGCAAATTTATTTATGGATCTTACATTATCTAAAGAATCTTATTTAAGGAATCTGCCTCAATGCTAACCTCTAAACGCAAATTGTGACGCCCAGCAGTTCACTACGGATTTTTCGATATGGTCCAGCCCTGAAACACGAAAACAGTTACTAATTGCATGGTGTTTCACCTATATGCCATAAATTTTTTCGAATGTTGTTCGATTCACACGGTTGAACGAAAGGAAGAAATATCAATACCAGTTCTCAAGACTTATTACAGAACATCTTCGTTGATCCGTAAAGGACTTGGAGTTCTTTTGGACACCAATTGACTTGCTGATTCCTAATCTAGCGGCAGTTAGACGAAACTGATGTTTGCTAAAACGCTCTTAAAATTCATATTTGCAAATTAAGCCAAAACCTTGCTGCCGGACACGCTGAGCATTCAATATGGTTGGCTTCATCTATTTGTTAATCGACTGTCGGCAAACATGATGCGTTTAGCAGGCAGGAAGCGTTTATAGGTTCCATAGCTATTCGCTATGGCCAGCAACTACGTACGAATGATCAGTAGTGGTTATTTGAGCTGGAGGTCTACAACATCTTTATACTACGGTGTGCACTGCTCGTTATCTGTATATTTCCCCTAATTGTCGAAGAGGCCGTCGTACGTGCAAACGGCACTGAAGATTCTCAAAATATCAGTTATACTAATAACCAGTGGTTATAGTGTTATCAAGCGGCGTATCAGCATTATCTAGGTATGTCTTAACTCTCGCCATAAAGCGTTTGGGGCTATCCAGGAGAATGTAGATATTTTACTTCTAAGCTCGGAAACCTACCCTGGATTCCCAAAAACGTGGTTAGTTGGCCGGCCGCTGATATCTCCTCCGTATCTTCTGCCACGGCGGACGAGCGTACGGCAAAACGCCTGGAGTGCCAGCCAGTGCCAAAAGTGCTGACGAGTGCCGCTACTAGGTCGCGGCCTACTTGTACGGGCAGAGATGTTGCCTTCAGAGTGCTCTCACATTGAGTACAGGCCTTCCGTAGAATTTCGGTTTGATCTCCGGAACCTGCTGCTTTTTGAAGCTGCGCGATGGCAGAACTGACTTGGCGTTGCTTTTCAAACACTAAGTATGCATCGACCGTCAAAACCACAGCTCGGGGAACAGCAAACTGAAATTGTAGAACATGCGTGGTAATCGTATAACACCGACTTAGCAAATGAGTGTACGTATTCTGCAGCCAGTTGCAGCAAACCACCAGACGAAAATAGTATGTTCGCGTGTGCTCGGACCGCATCCAGACTAGATTGTATAGCATGCATAAATCATACGTCTATTTCGCAAAGAGACGTCTAACCTCCTAACAGCAGATTATACTATTGCACTCTTGTAGGAGCTCCAAACGTTTTATAACGCTATAGTCTAAGCAGTACGCGTACGCGACAGAATTGATTTCCATTCCTGAAAACGCTGCACCTCGAGCCGAGCAGCTGGATTGTCAGAGGAAGACGGCTAAGCGTCGCTAGTGAAGAGCGCATGGCCTTTTACCATCTATATCTCACCTTTGTGCTTCTATCGGGGTTTTTGCTGTTGCTGTACTGCTTCGAGAGCGCCAAAAGCACTGCAAGCGAGCTACCTTTTTCTCCAGTGAGATTGGGCTGACGTGCAATATCATCGGCGATTGATACGACGAGCACTGGAGACTGCGGTTGGAGCAGTCCGACCGAAAGAGGCGCCAGCGCAAGTAAATGCAGAGGAACGGCAGGGCGCAAACCACTACGTGATACTGTTATCTGAATTACGAGTTAGGAGTCGTGCGGTTACTTATTCGCTGGAATTTCGGGTCGGCCGTCATTCGGCATTTATTCAATTTAATTTAAAACGCACTTTTGACGCTTTATCTTGGCACAATAAATCGAGAAAACCACCGCAGTCAGGTTTAGGTTGAAACAACAATTTTGTTTCGTTTTAGCGTTTCGCGCGTATCGTCAGAGTTAGATACGGCCGAGCAGTCTTAAGCGATGAGCACGGGAAGATGTAGAGAGGCTATTCTTCTACCAGAAAAAACTACTCTTTCACCGGCAATCTTGAATGCTTTTGCAGATGCTGCCCGTTAGAGAGACCTTGAGAAGGATCTCATTCGCAAGCTAGCGACGTATTTCAAAAAATAAATTATAGACAAGGGAAATATCTGCTTGGTAAACTCGCGATCGCTCGCTGGTTACTATGCATATGCCTATAAATCACCAACCTCGAAAAGGTTAACCTTGAAGTTACTACCATCGATGCGCGCTGTACCTGTCAGCATATCGACCGTGTATGTGCTTCGGCCTTGAAACTTGACTACATGACCTTTCCGTTCGACATGCAATTTGTACGACACATGTGCGGCCTGAAAGAGGTGACGAGTAAGTAATACATTATATATTAATATAACGTGCAATTTTCACCATATAAAATATATAAGCGATAACAGGTATGACACACTTGCTTCGCGATTCGCTGAGAAAAGAGTATTCATTTACGAATCCATAGTTTCCAATTCCATGGGGTATTGGTCTACATATCACTCTTGGTCGAAGTACCACTTCAGAAAGCCGGCTTGTGAGAATGCTATCATGAACGAGGTTACTTGAAGTCTAGGCAATGTATCACAGAAGCTTTGTTTCTCTAAGTAGTACTTCCCGTTTGTCGCATCACGCCTCTACAATTTGCAACAAACAGCTCAACGATATTATTATATTCATAATAATACTTATGTTGACTGTGTAGTCTGGCGGAGAAACGAATGTCGATCAAGTCTAATTTCTGTCAGGCAACTCCCTAATGTCTCAGCACCCTTCGATGCAGAATCAATTGAAAGCAAGTCAATACCTTTCAATCTACACAACGAACCCACCTGTAGTAATAGTGTGGTAATTGTATCGTTTGTTCGTTCAATGGTTCCATTTCTCATTGGCTTCATGTAGTGACTGGGGGAAAAGACGCATCCAATTACATCTTTAGACATCGCTGTCTTGGCTTCAGGCGCGTAAGGCGTTACGCAGTGAAGCACTGTGCCGTTGTCAGCATAGCCGATCACATGTCTGACCTGTGCGGCCTTGTCGTCCCCTCCAGCGCCTAATAGCAGAAGACCGTCCAGGGCTCCGGTTCCAACTTCCTTGACTCGGCCGCCGAAAAGTGGTTTTCTTACTCTGACAGTGTCGACACTGATGTCCGCGTAGAAGGCTCCTGTCTGGTCGAAGCTATCAAATCTGCCATAGAGACTGCACAGAAACGCACGCAGACGACACGTTAGGGCGACGCGAATTAGGGTGGGCTAAAACTGTTGAATGGATTGCAATAAAAGATAACGCCCTAGAAGACGAGCAGGATGATGAGCAGGAATATGAGGTCTTCACGATACGCATGATGCAGATCATCCGCCACGTTGGCTTTGCATCTTGGCTTCCACCAGACCGTGTGTGTCCCCGGTAGCTTGAAGTGACACTAGTATTTTGGTGTGATTTCTTCGTAGAAGTCTTACAAAGTAATGGTAAACGCAAACAGACTCGACTGCGCTTACCGGTCGATTTGATTAAGCGCTCTCCTCATTGGAAGTTGCTGACAAAAAGCGCTTAGGCTCTCTGGCCGAAGATGTTTCGGCCATTCGAACGGGTGACTGCCAGCTGCAAATCGGATGCCGAATTTTACGTGAACCTGCGGATTCGCATACGATAGCAGAGGACGGTTTTTGAAATAGAAAACGTCCAAAGAAGGGTAGTAATGTTAAACGCTCGTGCCTCACACAGCCCGCCCGTACATGTGGTTGTAGTAGCGAATATATCTGGTACCTTGCATCCTGTGCATGTTTCCAGCATTACTCCGTTGAAAGCGATCCTCCAGCGGCGCATCGGAGCATCACATGACAAGCGAATCCCATCGCTGGAGTACGTGGTCCCTGCAACAAAGGGCACATATCTACCTTCACACATCTATCGTACTCTGCATGAGTTGATATCATTTATGTACATATGTTAGCAACCATAAGAGCGGAAATAGATGTTTTGGGCTGTGCGCGTGCATCATACCGGTACGTGCTATGGCGCAAACAGTTTTTGCATTTTGCACCCCTATTTACGGCGAAATGCGCTCATTCATCAATGTCGTGCATGAGCGCTCGCGTTTGTTTAGCTGTCACAGTGCTTAAACTGTTTGGGCTCATAGCGCGTAAGAGTTTGTTCACCTATCCAGACTGTCATTTAACCAGCTTACTAGTAGAAATACGACTATTAGGCGTACAAATGGACTGACACGCAGACGCGATAACACCCATGCTAAGTGTGGACAAAAAGTGCTTCTTCATGGAATAGCTTCGTACCTGAGCTTTGATCCAGGGAAATAGGATTATTAAAAGTGAAAGTCCTGCCGTTGAAGTGCAGTAAAATCCACACCTATCAGAACATTAACAGGACCAAATGCGAATTCAGGTTGAGTATATACATATGCATATATATGTAATATTTCTTGAGACACCAGTACTAAGAGACCATTGCCAATTTGGCAAACTGTGCGAATAAAACGCTTCGGAACAAGTGACAAGTATACGCTGATCTTCTAGGGAGTACGACATGTCATACCTGGGCAAGTCGTCGGGCTATTCGCTCGTACGATATGAGGAGTTGTTCACCATGTTCTGTATCACAACAATGGAATAGCACACGATCCCTGAAATCAGTCGATTAGCCGCCGCCTCGTGAAAAGCCTGACATGGAACTCTTTTTTGGGACTGCTACGATTCTAGGCTAGGATATGCACACACGGCAGTGCTTCGAGCAGCTTTAAGTACACAAATAATTAAGCACAGAGTCTGTATTATCAGATATTGCCATCTACCATCGTCTACCATTAGAGAGTCTTGAACAGAGGACCACTGTGTTCTTACAGAGTACTATAGCAGTCTATAGCTTTACAGTCACCGCGTTATCTAGCGAAAAACGAAATTTAACCGAATCTTCATGGTAACATGAGCATTGGTCATCACGCACGTTTTTCGCGTTCATCATGTAAGATGTTTTTGAGTAGGCCATATTTGCAAAGCTGGATGTCTTTCTGGTTGAGGAGCAGTGAAAGACAAAAGTAAGAAAAAGATGGATCTAAAGCTCCGAGAACCGACTTAACGACCAAACATCGAGAATAGCGAGGCCGGCCACCTTTCCAACCTACTAGTAAGCGTGGGGAAACTTAGAGAATCTCTCATCTGTAATTCTCAACAAACTTGACCCACGTTGCTATTAGCTATGTGCTAAAGACCCTACACAATTCATCGCCGGATTAATAGCCGGATCATAGGAGATGCCCTGGCCAGAAAACCATACAGTATTGCTAATGCTTTGATCAATCGTCCGTGACTTAGGCATATCGAGATTATTTTGTTCACTGAAATACGAAAAAAATAGCTGAGCACACGATGCGCATATCTCAGTCCTATCGCAGTGGAAAATGAGGATGCACAATGAGGCATATCTGCGTCACTCTTCACCGTCTTTCGTCGCCGATGACGCTGATAGCTCCATCGGCCGGCGAATCGAAACGCCACTCCTTGCGTGGATAAAGCAGATTGGTAGGAAAGGGATCTTTCCGATTCCGACGAACTTCGTAGTACGGAAAAGCTATGGGAAACCGCCATTGCCGAAATCGTATGTACACCCGATAAATCACTCCGAGCAGTAGCCTCAAGATCATTGTTCCTGTAATAAAGAAGATTTAGCTTAGCGAAGATGAACGAAAGTTATGTATAGTCAGGTCGTTTTAAAGTTTTTGGCGCATTTGTCAGTCTGTTGCAATTTGGATGCACAGCTTTCTCGCCGTCGATTGCCAGTTGATGTGGATTAGAACTTTGACCGATTTTACTTCATAAGTTACGCTAAGGAACGGATCAGGCTTATCAATTCGTTCGAACCGGAAAACACATACGGAGATGACGAAACCAACTAATGAAGTCTTATTTGTATGAAGTTCTGTTTGAATTTATATAAGTTTAGCAAAGACGGCGTTAGCGTACACATATCTAATATCCGTAGGCATTTATTACTTTCATTCTTGATAACTCAAGTGGTCCAGTACAAGTAAAGCGTGTCCTCGTAGTTTCTGGAGACATGTGTGGAGACATTTTATATCGGTCCACCAAATTTATGCTGCAAATACATCAGCAGAACAAACTGCAACTTAACGAAACAGTTACATTTCTGTCATTTGTTTGTATGTATGAAGGGTCCACGTTAGAAGATTAATTGCTTTATTGTTTAAGCAAAAAACATTGTTACATCCATAGGTGTCCATACGTTATTGAAGCTGTGGATTACAACTATATGCATGTATTAGCTCTAAATTTTAGGAGTTTTAACAATAAGGAGGATTTCCTCTCTTGCGAATGGCGTTACACTTGTTGAAGCGTGCTGACTGACATAAACGGCATCGAATATTTGCCCCTTAGTGATTCGAAATGCTTCATGCTCTACACTTTGTCATTTGCACTGGGCATTTTACCGGTTCTACGAAGCGCCAACGTTTCAGAGCAACCTGTTAACACATATCTATAGCTGTCGTAGATCCCAAGCGAAGTATACACTAAATATCCTCAAATTAGACAACATTCGACAGAAAAGAAGGTATATTCCTTTGAAAAGGTTTGTAGCAAGGTAGCATATCGAAATACCACATTACCCTCGCGCCCTTTTTTCAGCACAGCCTTTTTTCACGCACGGGTACGGATCCGTACACGTGCATCCTTCATAGCTCACACTAATATGATGTAAATTCTAACAAGTAATAATTTTTAAATCATCTAAAATTATCGAAAAACGTATATTACCGCCGTGCACATTCTATTAGCATGGTACGGCTGTTTTAGGGATCAGAACTAAGTGGGAAGACCCAACCTGTCATCCAATGCGATGACTCATTTGCAAGAGAAACGGTAATCATTGTGTTTATCATACGCTTAGTTTAGAAATGACACGATTCCTCTTCATCAATTGGTTTAAAATGATTGTTTACATCCGAAGGTTGACGACATGGACAGCGCCGTCTGTGGCCAAGCGTGAATACTCCAACATGATAAAAATGCATATTTCAATGCAACGCAAAACGCACACACTCACTAAAATCATGAAGAACACGGTGCGCCGGCACAAATTCTTATCTTATATCCGGGTTGTCCGCGGGCTCTGTCTATTGGAAACCAGAAAAAAAGCAGAACGAGCTGCCAACAACGTATACCGTACAATATTCAGCCATTGGTATAGCCACACGAACCTATATGATACCTGCTATAGCCTTCTTGTCGTTAATGCCAGAGTAACAAATATGAGTGAGACCTCTCAAATGTCACGAGCGTCCAAATAATGAGCTCATAGGTTATTTCTCCTTATGCGTAGATATAATCGCAGAATTATATATATTAGAACTATATGTTTGTCCGTTTACTAGACTCACAAATTACTACCTGGAAAATCGTCTGCTTATAAAATGACTACCGAAAGATTGATTATTAATAAATAAAATTGACAGATGTCAAATTAGGCTAATCGCTGGGCACATGCCCACCGTGGCAGTTTGACCGTGAGATTTTACTGTCACGCTGGGCACATGCCCACCGTGGCAGTTTGACCGTGGGTTTTTACTGCCACGCTGGGCACATGCCCACCGTGGCAGTTTAACTGTGGGTTTTTACTGCCACTAGAATAGCCATCAGGCTGGTATGATAGTTTATTGAGTACGTTTAAAGCAGCTCGAGCTCCAATCGTACCTAAACATTTGTTTTACCGTTAAACCAGAAGTGGCGCCTAGTGTTTCTTATTATTAGGAGAAAGTAATTCATTATCTAGTGACAAGTGAAAGACAACGTAGGTAGGCCTTACGACATATTCTTGAGATGTAAAATAAAAAAAACCTGCAGCACCTAAGCTTACATTTAAATTTTACTTGTCGAGATATCTTTATAGCTTAAATAACCAAACGACTTAGTGTTTATATAACCGAATGATGTTCATCTTTACGCTTTTAAGTGATACCGTAAATAGATCTCTTAAAGGGAACCCAGTGAGCCATGAATAAATCCTCAGATGTTGATTAGAAGACACAGGCAATTGTACGACTACATATGTGTATGGCTTTACCGAGTGTATTTCAAACTCTCATGATCGAGAGCAATGCCGGCTGTCTCTGGAAAGCGACAACGAAAAGGCAAACTATCAACTGGCAGTCGAATCCTTTCAGGGCACTTAAGAATCACTCGATTCGCTCAGGCTGTAGGGCCTCTTGAATTCTTCAAAGGGGTACTCTTTCTTTTCCCTCTTTCGAGGGGACAACCTGTAGCTTACCAGCGATTTCCAGTTAGTTGTTGTACCTTTCCCGCCCTTTGAGCTATCCGTTGAGGCAAATGCGTCCTCGTTTGCCGTGTGGCCGAGGAAACACAGGTTGCAGACCAAGACGTCTTTGATACGATAACAGATCACCTTGTCTTGAATATCGCTGCAATTAAGTACGGTTTTCATTTTTGTCGAAAAAGTAAAAAAGTACGCTTCTCTAGCTGATTTTTTAACTGATATTTGATACTGCCGCCGCAGCAGTTTTTACAACCAAACGCAGTGTATTGAATTTTTCTGTGGTGGTAAAGTGAAGTCCGCAAACTAAGAGGATTATGCAAACTGCAGAGGGACTACGGCCTGAATCAATTAAGCCAAAATTAACATCACTAACTCGAACAAAGCGAAACCTCAATATTAACTTCTTAAACCCTTCAAGGCTTGCACACGCGGTTCAGGCTACGACCGCCGCAACTGAGAGAATAGCGAGGCCCAGGTTGTACTGCCATTTATCCTAAGGTTCCGCACGTGTGTTGAAGTTCGCTAGGTAATTTCCTAACGATTTAAGGGTCGACGTTATCGAAAATAGAAAGACGAAATATTGCTCAAGTGGATTAGGTTGCCCAGGCAATGTAATTTCACATGGCCGTTTCGACCAGATTAAATAGAAGTTAATTTGTTGTGTTTGCCTAATACTCAATCTCCAAAAACCCGTTAATAACAAATAGATAATGAGTACATATTCTTTTACACCAGGGTACATGTTGCTCATTTTCAAACATGCCACCCTAAACTTCAACTACCGCAGAACGGGGCATGGCTCAATTTTTAAATTCTAACGAATTTAAAATCTCTATATTGGATTGTTGTCTCATGCGTACACCTTACGCTGGTTCCTATGACCTTTCAAAGCGATTTCTAGCTCATTGGAAATTGCGTAGCCAACCCCTTAGATCTAGTCTTTGCCCATTAATTAGTTTATGAAGTTTAGGTGTCAACATAGAGCGTGGTCGGTAAAGCGGATAACGGTAAGGCGATAAGGCGACACGACAGACGACATCTACTTTATAACACGCGATGGATTGTGTGGAATTCGTCTTGTATGTAGAAATATACCCAAGAAAATCATACGGATTAGAAGGCTGGTTGTCAGGCAGTACGCACAGCGAAGACAACGACCGGTTCTCAAGTGGAAATTTCAACCGGTAGCCGAATAATGAGGATCATCTAAAGCGTATGGTAAACTTGTGCGTTCTCAAAGTGTCCGTTGCATAATTGAGATTACGTAACATGTTATAGTCATTGAATTATACAGAAATATGTTCGAATAGTATGCAGAGCAATGACTGATAGGGCTTCAGCTGGCCGGTGGGATGCCAGTAACGTCATTTCGTAAATACTGTAGTCTTTTTTTAATAGAAAAACAACTTCTCTATTAAAGATCGTGATACGAGTTAACTCGAGAACCTTTAGCGTTTATAATTCAAGTTGCCCGCTAAACAGTGCTTGAACGCGACGCCAGAAGCGGTGATTCAATGCCAACTAACTACACCCCGAAAAGTCCTGGCAAAAGATCACGACACTGTTGGGAAACTGCGCCTAAGCCCAAGTGCGTCTTAGTACTTCCGATTTCTTTGATGCCTGGTATCTTTTGAACGTTTTGCTGTTAGTTAACGCAGCTGCGAAATAAAAGCTGTCGTATTCAATATACCACTGTGTATTAGCGGGTCCATAATGTGCTTATTGTCAACAGGATATGCATCGATGCTATTTCCCTAACGAGAGAATAAATAAATTGGACGTCCCAAATAAAGCTCGAGCAGGAACGTCTGATATGATGTTTTTTCACTCTTTTTGTAGATACAAATGCATTCACCAACCTGAGTTACACCTCGTAGACCTCTACGAGTCTGATGCAGACGTCGGGCTGTCCCACAAGCTGCTATAGTTCCGTCCTTTGGCATGCACAACATCAGCTTACATCGACACTCTCACATGTCGAACGCTTTTTCTGCTGCTGCTACTGCTCAGAAACAATGCACCCACTAGTTTTGTCACACTACACCCCAGTCAACAGCCAAGTTGGTTTTGTCCTCGTGTGACCCTCCTTTTTTCCAACAACAAGAAAACAATACAAGTTTCGGCTGACGTGGCGTACATCACCAGCGGTCTGAGTCAGAGCTGAAAACCAACCTAGCGACCTTGTTAATTGGACAATTTTGGTGGCCTCATGTTACTCTTACGTGCCGATACTTTCACACAGACCGCCTAGACTAGTAGGATCGCTTTGTAGAAGCTTAAATAAAGGCCCTACGGCGTGTCCAACGCCGGTAGCTAGAAACCGTTGACAAGAGCGGATCAAGTCGAAAGGCGGCTAACGTATTACAGGTGACAAAAGTGCGCTAAATTACCTTTGGACGAACAGGCTGTAGTGAGACCATGGCGGACTAAATGGAATCGAATTTCGTTGCGGTATCGCCACTCAACGCAGTTCGAGACGCGAGCAAGTTGACATCGCAAAACGATATTGGCCATTGCAGAACTGCTGGGGTCAGCCGCCGGTCCGGCCAATGTCCTCTGCCTGGCTGGCGATATAATCCTCCCCATTCAAGCGAATACATTGAATATCATCGAGCCGACGAGCCAGGTTGAGTGAGTGCAAATTGAGAGATGCGATAGAAGTGTTGTGATAATCACACGAAAGCGCATTGATGACGTCCGGATAATTAGCGATGTAGTGGTGGTAGCTGTACAGATTGTCGTATGCGGGTGAGCTCGTCGACGCCGGCGAATAAAGTGCCATTTTGTGTATGAATATCCACATAAGTAGCACAGCACAGGACGGGAGATCATAAAAATTTAGAACGAATCGACCAGGTGTATATCCTGGCATGCACACACACGCATATATATTTATATGCGTGTGTATATTTGTTTTCAAAATATTGGGTAGTTTTGCCAAACATTCTACCTGTTAGGGCTTCCCAAAATCACCTCACATTTAACTCAATTAAGTTAAGTTAAATATGGAATTCCCTGCTTTCTAGTATCCGAGCAACTCCCCCGGTACTTTTAAGGTAAAGTTTATTGTTTGTCTACTGTTCTCAAAAACCAGAATAGCTTCTAATGGTGCTGTGCTCTTGCTTGGTTCAACGACGATTGTAATCGGAATGATAAAATTAGTATTAATGAATAAAAACAATGTGAAAGTAATACAACCTTATGGTTATCTAAGCCATATTGAGCAATAGCCTTCAGGTTTTTTTTGGTGTGTGGTACTGGTATGTCGGGAATTGAAAACCTTCGTTTTCTAATAGTATTTACGTCAAGTGATGAAATCCTTGCAAATCCGTTAGAACCGACATCTGTGTTGTATGTATCTTCTATCAGAACATTTTTTGCGGCAGATAAATACAAATGAGAGTAGAATCAGAATAAAATACGCTTCGTATACTGATGGCAAGATTAGGCTAAAGTATGTCTTGGAACGTTAGTTTGGCAAACATAAATAACCATCGAAAGAAAAGCGTGGGGGGCAAACATTAAAACTTTATGAGTCTTACAATATTTCTTCAACGTAGGGGGTCTGTGAGAGCTACAGTTTTACGTGAGTAAATCGCTCTTTTGTTGTTAGCTTCTACTTTTTAGTTTTGGTTAGTTAGGGGGCTGATGTTTGCTGAAATAAAATGAGGCTTTGAATGGAGAAAGCACTTCTGTGTGCTAAAAACAAAAACATGATTATGCAAACCAATCGTGAAGGACTAAATCTAAATATCTATGTGATAAAAAAGCTTTAAAAATAGTTTTAATAGCGCGGCTGCTCTAAAAGTTCGTACGCTGGTTCGTCGCATCTCAAAAGTGATAAAGGCTTCGCAAGAATAGGCTCTGTACACGATATTTCCTTTACCACTATTTTTGCAAAAACCCAAAAACTGTTAGGCAAACAGGTGCAGGCCTGTTAGCCAATCAACCTTTACATCACTGCGTTGGATGGCTGCTAGAATTAAATCGGGTGAAATTACCTAGTAGTGCAACATTATAATGCCAATACACGGGGCGGTGATGCGTAATTTTTAGCTGGTTTGGCTCGAAAACTTTAGGCGACAAGCGTTTATTTTATGTTGATAGTAGTAAAAACTTGAAGCATTTACATTCTATATGCGTATTTTGTGGTGATATGGAAACTTAAATTTGTTTATGGATATCGTCTTCATCTACAAATTGCATAGTTTTGGTTGATTGAAACGATCCTGTCCGGTCCTATAGAGTTCCTGCCACACATCATCTGGCTACGGGGAGAAACAAGTATATCATTGAAATAAAAATTATGTATCAATGACCCTTAGCAGGGAAATAGTCGACTTGTAGAAAGATGAGGAGTTCGAACCGCATCCATCGTATTTAAGTACTGATGCGTTTACGAATATAGCGTTAATTAAAATGATTACTCAAAACACTTAGAAAGGGTACGCCTGCCAACTCACTGTACCTGCGAGAACAGAGCAATTTTCGATTATCTGTTTTAAGTGTACGTCGACATTGGCAAGATAACGCCTAGTAATTATGAGCGAGCATTTGTAACGTCGTTTATAAACTCCTCCTATGGCTTATAAACGTTGTTAAAGATTGCTTCGTCTTTTCTTTGTACCCTTGCGAATATACGAACTGACGAATACGGCTCATGTTAGAACCTTGTTGCGACTTTTTGGTCAACCTGCTGGTCTGACATCAACTTTGTTCCGTCCTTGGCATTTATTCTTCATCATTTAGATCACTAATATTTACATCAATATGTGCATTGAACCGAACATCTCTAACCGACGGTTCATTAGCGTACGATATTAGACGAAAATTCACCTTGACCCTCTTGTTGGCTGTTGGCCCCATTTGTTAAAATGCTCGCAGGGTTTAAATAAAATTTTGCTCATTTTTGATCAGTTCTGCTTTAGAGAATGGCATGCGCTAACGTGCACGTATAAGTAGCGCACAAATACCGTAGAGCCATTTTGAAATCAAATTGACACTTCAGGAAGTGCAGTAATTCAGTCAAAGCGAAGACATCCACTGGAAAATAAAATAGCGCATTTTTGATGACCAACCCCTCCCGTCGCTTCTTCTCTCGATGATATCTGCGATACAGCTTACACATATTGCTTAACATACGATCATTAATTGATTGCGTCATTACTGACATTTGTGGACTTAGTGTCATTATGGAGCGATCAAGAGAACGTTGAGGGTCAGAACTCCCCACGGATATCTCGCCTGTCTACGCCACTCGCCATTGAGCACCGGCCCACCGAGACCAGCCTCTGGTTCGTGACCACAGCGGCACCGGCGAGCCGTGTGGTATTGTGTCATCATCAGTCTGTTGATCGTCGTCCCTTCGATCTTGCCTTTTTGCTGGGTCTCCACCATTTTCACCAGCACGACTGGCCACGCTAGGAGGCTGGTGTGCGGCGGCGGCGGCGGCGTCGTCGTCATCAACGTGGTTAGTTTCAAGGACAATTGAATCCTCCCCAGTGCACTGACCCCACCCGCTCCTGTTGATTCGCTAATGAAGACAGCACGAGCAGCAGCAGCAGCAGAGTGCGGCGAAGAGGGACATAGAGAAAACCAACACTGTGCTAGGACGAGCGGGCCACATCGAGCCGCGCACAAACCCGCGCGCGTCCAAAAGACCCGAACATGCTCAGAGTTTAAACGTTCGCGCGGTCATCGGTCTCAGAGAGAAGTGGCGCTATGTAGCTGAAGCTCTGTGTCTCGTCTCCGAAGAAGAGAACGGTCTTCCGTAAGTTTTTTGTAATTGTGTTTGTTGCAATCACTCGGATTGTGAAAAAATTCACGCGATTCTCTTTGTTCGGAGGATTTTGAGCGTGGCCCGTTGTCGCTAGACAGCCAGCGGAACTTGGCAATTCATTAATTTTCAAACAAAAGAAGTAAACGCTCTCTAGAATAATCTAGGATTTACTCGGATAAAATGAATGTTTATAAATGGTTTACGGTTATATGCAGGTAAATCTGTCGATCTGTACGTCAAATGGCCCTCATCTATTACATGCGAGAAGTCTACCGTACAATTTGATAAATAATACATTTTTCTCATTTTCATGCAGACTTTACGATTTCGGCGCGTCAATTCGAAAGTTGGATAGGCTGGCGTTGCGCGTGCGTTCGGCTTTCTCGCCGTGGGTAAGTACTCTCGAAGGACGGCTTGAAATTTGCATACATTACGCAATTCCTAGGCAACGAGCAGATGAAGGAAAAGGGCCAGGCTCCTGTTCCCTTTGGCAGTAGCAACGAAGCATTCTCTAACCTGACGGTGCGAGCAAATGAGTGCGTGAAACATTGCCCATCCGACAAAAGTTCGTAGAGCTGCTGAGCTAAAGTACCTTGTGACCTGCCAGCGCTCACTAGGACTGGCCTGTACTGCAGCGAATAATGCAGTCAAACAACGTCGTGACTCGGTACTTGTAACGAGGCAAAATATATGTCAGCCAGGTCCTTTGGTGTTGAGTGACAACATTTCGATGGGGCAAGGGACAATCTGAATTTGTGAGAACCGTAAGCGTCTCGTTGCATGCGCTTGGTATGAGCTGCTGTGATTACCATGAGTCGACTGCGATTAATGGAGGCTATGGAAACAGATTGAAGACGGTCAGTGCCCTTAAAAGGGACCATACACTTGGAGGGTTTTTACATAGTTCCAATAAAAACACACTTTCTCTATTCATATGCGAAATACTAGCGGAGATTAGGCATAGGCCGATTGGTTGCTGGTTGGATACCTCATATCGTTAGTTATCAACGTAAAATCATCCGAAATACTGACGGCGATCTAAGGAAGCTAAATCTCTTTTCGGCCAATGGATAATCCGTCGCTGTGGGCCCAAACGGGCCGAGCGCTTTCAAACACGATGATGGAGACATCGAAAATTTATATTCATAACAAGAAATATGAATATGAGCCATGTTATCGTGCATAAAACCCGTTTATAAATTACTGAATATAAATGACTGAATTAGTAGTAGACAACCTTCTATTTTGTGCTTGGTAGGCTGCAATCTCATCTCCACCTACTCGTTCTAATAATGATAATAATGATAAATAAAGCGCGCATGCAGCCTAAACAAGTCTACCACATCTAATAGTAATAATCGAGGCTTCTCACTCCGTTCGTTTGAAGGTTCGGAGCATTTTTATCTTTATTAGTGAGCGAGTGAGTGAGTAATCGATCTGTCCTACCTAAGCGTCTTTGCTTCCAGCCTAGGACCTCTCCTGGGTCTAGAGCTTATTACGTTTGCCTTAGGTCCTTCAGTCCAAACGCCGAAACGGCCTGTCTCGAGGGAGCAAAATGTTTTCCGAAACAGAAGGCAAAAAGACGTCTAGTGCTTTGACAAAACATCCAACGCCGACGCCGCCAGAGGAACCGTCTGCATTAGACGGGCCCCAATGCCTGTCAGCTGATGAAGAAACGAAATGAATGAGCACCACTCTATTCAGGTTATGCGAGGAACATTGAGGCGAATGAGCACACTCGAAGTCATATACACGGTCGCCGATAGCACCATACAGACACAGTCATATACGCGCGGGCACATGCAAACCTGGCCGAGAAAAGAGGCAGGAGGGGGGGGTACTTGTAAAACTCATACCTCCGCTCTCGGGCCGGAGACGTGCGTCCGCACCGTGAACGTCATTTTATTCTGTGTACAAAGTCCCAACTGCCATCCAGCCCTTCGGGAGCGGACGATCAATCTATCACTTTGTACGTCAGCAAATGGAGAGCAATGGAATGTCCACTAGGGGCCGTTCGACAACGACAGGCCCCACTCGATCTCTATTGGCAGGTTCAGCCGTTAGGCGGGGCGCGTGACGGCTGCGATTCGGCTAGATTCTTCAAACATGTGACTACATCGTCTTCAATATCTTGCCATTGCGCCGCACTTGGCGATATTGGAGCACTGACACCATTGGACGAAGATGTAAATTGCGTCGAAAGAACTGTAAGTGAGGAGGGTCAGTGCGCAGGGCGCGTTTCGTTGCGTAGAACTCGAGAGACCTTCGCAATGGTTGGTGGTGAATGTTGACTGGAGTTC
The DNA here is from genome assembly GCA_002081605.1 of Tropilaelaps mercedesae. NCBI lineage: Eukaryota > Metazoa > Arthropoda > Arachnida > Mesostigmata > Laelapidae > Tropilaelaps > Tropilaelaps mercedesae. The sequence goes on along the minus strand of MNPL01009842.1, from coordinate 14,195 downwards.
GTCGATCTACTCATTTGCCCTTGATGGACACACTGACCTGATCCCGACCGGATATGACTGATACGGTTTCTGCCGTTTGCTCAAGTAGTGAGTAACGTCTGCGAAGATCTTTCGGAAAGTCCAACAGCTGTCATATGTCGTGCCGCCGCTTACAACGTCAGTTTGTATCGCGTCATAAATGACGCTTATCGAGTGCGGACAAGGAACGATGATGCGCGAATATATCAATAGATATATAGCCGCAATTAAGCGAAATTGCGCATCGTTACAAAGGTTAACAGCTTCATTGCATCTCTGAGACGGAACAAGTTATGTTTGTCAAATGAGCGATGGTGATGCGTAACCTTGCAGATTCCTCACATTAGCACAGCAATCGTATTGCTTGCAGAAGCGCTGAAAATGACGATGCCCAAAAAACACTTGCCAAACCCAGTGTAAGATAATAGTGGATCGAAACGGAGTGGGGCATCAACCGCGAAGGCGTCTGACAGCGATTGAGCTGATGAATCCGGGCCATTGTACGCGAAGCAAATTTAATATTAACAGAGAACGCTGCTTCCACTGGTTTCTCATTACTTACCCCATATTGCTGAAGCAGCTCGAAGCACAGCAAATTCGATTTGGCATGGAAAGACGGCATTTCGAAGAAACGGGCGTCTGTACGCCCCAAGCTAAATGGTGCTCTCGATTGTGCGCAGGGGCAGGAAACCGCACTCTAGGAGATCATAGGGCAAGGCTTGCTCGCATCCGTCCTCAGCAGCCTACATGCCAGTGAAATACATCCAGTAATATCTAATTATTGATCAGCTCGCAGGCCTCGTAAGCAATTCAGATGGTGGTCACCGAATCGCAAGTATGGACGGGCTGATATTTAAACGACCGCCAGACACAAGATCACGAAGCTACTGTTTGCATTAGCGTGCTTGTATCACTGGCTAATGATATTATATACCCAGACACGTATAAGCGTACCAGTCTCCACTATCCTAACACAATAACATATTGTTTAACGTTCATTTCGGCGAATACATATGTATGGTACAGAACGAGGATAAACGTTACAATACAGCGGTCTCGTATACAGACAGCGTGTGTGCACGAAGAGTCAGGACAAACATTTTCACCAAATATAAATAACAGGCACAAATGCGTGATGATGGATTTATTGAAACGCGACCGATGGTCAGTTTTCGACGTCGATGCCCCCGTGGGAAACTGAGAATGATGATGATGCTGGAAGTCAGTTGTGGGAATATCACCCGTAAACATGACAACAACATTACTAATGAAATGTAGTTGTACGTTAAGCTGAGCCTCATTGCTTTCCAGCTGGCTACTACTACTCTGAAGGTCATGTGCCTTTGGCAGAAATAGCGACCTTTCATTTGCCCGGGGTGACTCGAAGGTATAGCAATGTAGGGTGGCCTTGGGCGGGAAATTATAGATTAAGCAGATATTTGACTTTGGCGATATTTCGTCCATACTGCCAAGTGACCTCACGGATATAAATAAAATGCAAGCATATCAACAAGTATGCGTTGTGTGGTCTGCATCGTGAATGACATACAATGATTAAAATGTTTGATATTTTCTCCTTAGAAAAGTGGTTTTGTATATAGAGCTGATGTACTCACTATGGCCGAGTGAGGGCAGGTATTCGGCGAGCATCGTACCATGTTATTGCAAATCTCGTTCGACACAGAGTAGATAGCCCAAAGATCGTGCAAAACGTGAAGTGGTAGACACGTCACTTACACCGCGTAGATGTACGCAAACGAACCACATGAACGCTGGCTTTCCGGCACCGTCCATTGTGGTAGGCCTACTAAGGTAACGGGGACTCGTTGCAAATTGTTAGGTTTGCTTGAGAAAAATATTTTACAAGCCCGGAGGGAGTCCAGGTTCTGACGTTTACAAAATGTACACTTTTCATATGTATATATACACACATATATATGGTGACATACGCTCTTATAGGTGTGTAGCATAGTATGCGCAGGAACCAATCCATACTCTCACATATACTCCACCTCAGGAAGTGTGTCCTTTCGTGTCTCGACCAGCGGTGTTACGTGGCTGACCTTTTCGTCAATCGATTCCCAAAGGAAGAAGGAAGGAGTTCAGAAAAATAATGAAGTGTCAGCCTGTTCACTATGCACTCTGAGAGCGAAGTTAGATCTAAGAAAAGAAAGGAGAAATTGTTCTGAATCCTCCCAACGATCTGGCAGACGATTTTCCATAGGGTTTGGTAACTTGGATGGTATAATCAAAGAAAGCGCGGACCGAAAGCTCATAAAAAAGATGAGACGGCATCCGCCACGGCAGTATCATGCCGGCATAGATACATGGTGGTAAGTTTTTGTTTACACGTTGAAGCTCCGGAGTTCCTTGTTCAGTGTTCAATATCAAGCTGGTCCTAAGGCCAAGTTAGGGTGGATTCAACTATTAATATTCCTGGCTTGCGTTCGCGTGAGACTACTAAGACCTGGCTGTGCTTTTTTCGTTCTAAAATCAGTTCTACGCATCACTTGATGCTGATAGTCAGTCACCAACGGTTCACCATGCGACGTTCCTTCAATGTTTCACCCTAGGGTGCGCTTCCCGTATCACGTAGTTAGGGATTTCTTCCGCTTGCGGTACAGGCACAATTGAATGCGAGGCGCACTGCAGAGGTGTGTGATCTTGTGCACATCTGGCGAGCAGATTTGCCGCTGCCTAAAAAATGCTTGATCTTAGAAGCCGATTTTAGGACGAAAGGACGATTCTACGGTTGCCACATCCGCTTGCATCTTTTCCCACTGCAGTATTTAGAATGCCAGCACACCTCGATAAGAGTCTGCGGCAGTGATCATAAACGTTTTTAACGGAACTGCTACTGTGATACGATGTTGTCGCCACTACAGCAACTATTGTTAAACTTGAAAAATAGGAGCTTTTTTCCGCACTGCTGTTGGTTGGCGGTGAACCTGCAGCAGTCACAACAACTATCAACTGAAAGCGTTTTACAATTTTTACTGTCAACTCTTGCCTCGGCCACATTCTCCATGGATGCAAGGCGGGTTGAATCAGTACTCCTATCTCACTAATCGAGGGCGCGTTCTGTTTAGTGTGTCCCATTAACGAAAATCAGAGTGTGTTCATCAAAAGGGAAAACTGACAATGTTCTTGCATGACCAGTTAATAGTTTAAAGAATTAACCGGTAAAGCGTACGATGAATTTTGAGCATAGGAGCACTGACCCGCTCAAACAGTGAATGCCACTCTGACACTTCATACCATGTATGATCTGCATGATTTATTCGGTTTGAATGGCTTTTGCAGCAGTTGGATCGACAAAACTGAATCAGATGTAGTGCAGCCGGTTTTGGGCTCATGACAGACAACGTTTCCGGCAGTTAGTGACGCTGATTATTGTTATCTGCTCACTCTTGCTCTCAGTGTAAGTAGTCACTAAAGAAAATCAAAATGCGACAAAAGATTAGTTATTGCAGGTTATCGTGCAAACTGGCAACCTCATTTTTGCAGAATAATCGAATAGTTTCCTATGGGAGCAGCAAAATGTCATGGTAGGTTACCCTCAGGTCGTAATAATTTTTTTATGTATTAATCTGGTATACATCGCTCCTTGCTAATCAATTCCCTTCAATCTTAACATAATTTTTAATCTGATTCTCTATACATCTTAACTTATCTATCAGCTCAATGACGGATGGTTCGCTCTATTCTCCATACGTTGTGCTACCTTCAATTTCCCAAATACTTTACCCGCGAAAAGTAACATAACCGTGAGAAAATGTCAGCATTTTATAGGAGGTTTACTAAATGGGGACGAGTAGCATGGTCGAACGAATATCGTATGTTCCAGACGCTCTTTTGAAATATCACTTTCTATTACATCTTTGAACTCGTTCGAGAGATTTTTAACACCGAAAGCGCCAAACAACCTGTGTCAGCAAATTACCCAAGCGTGCTATATTGATTTTGGCTGGTAGCGAAAAAATGCGCATCCACGTATCTGCAACGCACATAATCATTGTTGAAATATCAATTATATTTCTAAGACTGAAAAGTAAAGAAATGCTTATGCGGCATGCTTAAAGAGGCAAACGTTTTCCCGTTTGGGCGGACAGGTCCGTTGCCTGTCATTCGCCAAAATTTCTACCTCGTCCTGAAGCTTTTGCATTAGAACGGCAAAACTACGACGAGGGCTGGATCATCAGAGCATATGATTGCGAAGACTTTAAACGAGCAATCTTCAGAAAACACGGCGCTTTCATAACCTCCTATGTAATCAACATGACACCTGGCGAATGCACGTATGAGTTTGGGCCAAGCAGGCAGCCACGAACATATTAAATTGCCGAGTGCCCGCGATAGGCCATAGAAGGTAACTACCAGCTAGGCTTCCCATTAACGCCAGATGCATTAACATCGTGTACATGAATACCGCCGCTTCGGGTGAACACTTCGTCAATGTGAGTTGTGGTTTAAGTAGTAGTAATAATAGTCCAAACGAACCACGTGAGAGCAATTTGCTGAAAATGTCCTCGCTTTGTAGATAGAAGAGCTTGCAAAAACCTGCTTAAAACTTAAGCAAGCTTCACCGATGATTAGCACTGGATATGAATAATAATGCTAACATTTGACCCTATGACGAGTATAAAAATAGAAATCAATATCATACATTTCGAAAATATTGGTTCAACTTTTGAAGAAAACGTTAACAAGTTTTTACTGTTGTTACAGGTTATTACTGTTTCACTTGTTAGTTGGGATAAATAGAAGGCCTTCTAGGTAAACTAGCACCAGGTGCTAAACAAAGTTTTATCAATTAAAGCAGCTATTTATTCAATTAGAGGTATGCACGCTCTGAGTTTTAACAACACAGGCATATTTCAGCTGTCGTGAATTACAAGCACAGGTTTGGCGGGGTGTGCAAGTTCTATTCATACGTATTGTTAATAGACATTCGCATAGTCTATTTGTTAAACGATTTACTTTTTTTAAACTTGCACATAAAAACACGCTTCTTTCGGTGTATTCGAAGTTTCACACAATCAGTCATAAAATTTAATTCCAGCGAGGGTTTTGCAAACACTTGCAAATACCCCTCACAAAGCTTGCATGCATAAACTTTGCATAAAAAAAAGATGAAAAATGTAAACTACTTTTTTAATTTGTTATATATACATATATATTTTTTGGTTATGATAATATATTCATGACAAACTGATCAATACTTTAAGTCCCACGAAAACTATCAAGGGCGGAATGAGATTAAATGTACAAATGACACAAATCGAGATTATTTTTAGTTCGTTACCAATTTCCATATAGTTTTTAGGCACCTGAAAACTTTTGACACTTGAATTTCTTTCTATACTGTGAAAAATACCTGCTATTACATTTGTGCAAATATGCACACACCTTAGTATCCTCGGTTATTGTTGATATTTAAAGCCATCTCGTGCCACAACAACTATGATGCAAAACCTAAGAATTTCTCAGGCCGGAACGCATTTATGAACACATACCTGTAACAAAAATACGTTCCGCCAAGTCGATTAGGGGATCGCTTCTGCATACGATCCCTTTTGTCAACAAGGGCCGTTTGTTGTAGCGGCGTCCCACGGAGTCCTGATTCAGGTTATGGAGTCAGTAAGTGCTGACCGTAACACGAGTGTTTTCTAAACAGTTGGATCCCTCTGTTTCTGTGACCCTACGTCCAATCCGTATTCCCCTTAAGGTGTACGGACCACGCAACTGCATATTGATGCCTGCTGTTTCTCGACGTCCACAATTTCGCTCTCGAACTCCAGACCTTTTCAACGGTTCGCCCGGCGAAACTTCCTATCTCTCTGTCATCCCATATCGTTTCTCCCCATAGAACTGAAGTGGCGAAGAGGCCTTGCAGACGGCCAGCGTTTGGGTTAGTGGAACAGTAGCGAAGTGCGCGACACCGATGTTTGTGCTTTATCGACTAGGCGAAGGCGCTTGCTCAGCCGAGTGGAATGCAAGTGGCTGCCCTGCGGACCCAATGGATGAGAGGGTGGACAAGAAGTAGGAGGTAGGCAGAGAAAGTGGACAATACAATCTTCTCCGTCCTGAGAGTAATTTTTTGACAAACCTATAATCGGCCTACTATACACTCCTCGTTTGGACTGTGGCAACGATAGAACACATGTAGAGGATCTCGGTGGACTCCAAACGGTTTGTGAATTCAACAGGACAAAGGACATATTGTACCCGATTGGCGTTCCTTTTGGTGGGCGCTCTGGAGAGCCACTTGATGTGGCCCCCTCGGAATAAAGTCCCATCGTCTTCCCCGCGAAGTCTGTTGAGAAGACGTGAAGGAGGAGGTAGAAGCCAGCCGGGGTTGAGCCAACGACCAAACACTGTCCGATATGGTTTTGACATCAAGACCATTGAGTCTTAATATTTCGTCGGACATTTCGGTATGTGGTGTGACATTCCAGCTTTCTTGGGACGCACGTGATTGCGACGTTTATAGCTGTTAAATGTGATTTGAAACGAGCTAACTCTTAACTTATCAATTAATTTCTCATATCATTAATATCGCGCTGACAAGTTACGCTGCTACGATTAGTTTTCAAGTTGATATTTTACCAAACCTTTGGTTTTTCTCTTAAATGTTTTTTTTATCATTACAGTGTTGAATTTTAAATATTGTGTTTATTCTATATTTAAAATTTAGCGGACGAACTCTGTTGCTGCGAAAGTATCAATGAGGAAATACAACTACGCACTTTACTAATTTGGCTATAGGAAAACGGATGCTATCGGAACGAAACATGAGCACCGAAAAACAGGTGTTGTAGAGTGATATACTAATTGTGTAGAACCTACAAGCCATTCGTGATGCATTTATAAGATGTATTTATTACCTAGCCAAATATTTAACACTATCCAACGTATGCACACAAACAAAAAAACAAGTATTACATCCTCCTACCTTGCGGGCTCACTAAGATAGTACAGACCTGAGCAAGCCCTGGCATGGTATTTTTGGCAAATACTATCACATCTTAGGCAGATGTATGATTACTTAGGTACACCAATGCTCACATAAAACATGATCGTAGCCGTGTACCGATAAATGAGTTATAACAGGTCTATTTGTCCACCCTAGTCTATTCCAAGCAGAATTTTGCATGGCGCCAGCAATAAAAATTCCGGATTGATTTTCGCATAATCCGCTCGTGCTACTGTATGAGGTTGTGGTATGCTCAGGTTTACCGTAGTTGAGACTCACTTTGAAAATCCTCGACAAAGTGCGGAAGTCACGGCCAGTAAGTGCACCTAAATATTGAGTGTCGAGATGTGCACACCGAGAACACACTTTCAGGGAGCTGGCTTGGCGCAGTCTCTTCAATACCAGTCAAGGTGTTTCATATCAAGTGGATTGCATGGTACGCCATCGGAATGATCTTGATGGTAAATAAACGTGCGCCCATATTGGCTTACGAAGGGCCCACTCTCTGTACGGCAGTGCATGAAAAGAGAGCTCACGGACTCGGCTAACAACACTTTCGCTAAAGGCTATACCCGTAAAAGTCAGCACAATCCAGAGACACGGAACACATGTCTACGTGTTTGATGTGCGCTGAATACAGTCTCAGTTGAACCGCCGTTCTCAAGCCGGCCAGGTTGAATGTTGAAACATGGCTTATCGGTCGGAATAGAAGTCGTGCTTTTCAGAGCAACACGTGGCGTGGACGTATTTTGATAGACACTAGATTAGGGTTGCCACGACAACGATTCAGAGCACGAACTTTTTTGGCAAATGCACCGACGGAGACTGTCTGGGTATCGTCTTTCTATTCGGTATGATGATCGGAAGCGCCTCTTTAGCTATCTGGGTCAACCCTTGGACCCCTGGGACTATCTTGAGGACAGGAATTGAGGAAAGCTGGCCAACGTGGCTTTCTCATCACTGTTTCTTCTAGGTGCTCCTGTTGAATTCTACCTTGGCCGGCTGCTTTATCATGACTGAAAGCCCGTAAAACTTCGTGTACAGTGGTGTTAGGCATTAGCAGGGATGGAAATCTCTCACGGCCTCATCCTAAACGTTATAACAATACAGGCAACCCTCGCTATTGTGTTTGCTGTTGACAACATGAGGGTATTAGTGATTGATGAGCCGAGCCAAACTGATTGGATACGATTCGTGTTGAGAATGACAAAGCTACTCGCACAGCTGTAAGCGGCTTTGTCATTAGTGATTGAACTATAGTCCACTTTGAACAACTTATCGTCGGTTTGGCCGCATGCGTCAGTGACCGACGTGACATAGACATTGGCACCTGGCTAGTCGGTGGTGGGGAATATCTCGTCAAGTTCTCTAGCAGACGTTGCGGGCTTCTCTGAGCTGTTGGAGTTCCCACCAAAAACAGTGGTTTTTTTTCTCTGCCATTTGTATTGGTGTTTTAAAGGTCAAAGCTCAGCTATCCCTTCTTGAGGAATTTCTGATAATCAAAGTCGTAATTCTGATTGTAGCGTTCCTGAGACACTAGAAAGTAGAAAACCGTATTGTAAGTGGCATCTTTAGACAAGCATTTACTGTATGTTTTTCAACTGATGTCGCGAATACTCCCTGACCAGCGTAACGAACTAAAGAGAGTGACTTCCTGTACTAACAAATTTGCAACTACAGCTACCACTTTTCTAGGACGCCATATGCCGTTAGTATGTCTCCGTTAGTATGAAGAAGAGTGCTTGCTCTCGCCAACTATACATCGCAATAGCTTTGATCTCAAAGAACAGCACAACCCTTTATCGAACAAAACTTTCTGGACCTGGTTTGTCGTGTTAGGACTAAAGTTCCTATTTAGTACGCACAAGCCTCTTATACTGAATTGAACAATAAGACTTCTAGTATTGACAAAATGCCATTTAAGACATTCCGAAACCTATTCGGGCAACCGAAGACTTCTCCGCCTCAGCATGACGTACACGAAATTTGTTAAGGATTCGTTTAATTCTACGCTGTTCCGGAACGGATTTCTGTAAAACTTAGCCAACCACTAGTACACAGACTAAACCAGACAGCGAAGATGCGTCCGCCTATATCTTATCGGCCGGACCGTGCAACTACAGTACAAACTGACTAACCGAATAACTCCAGCTTTCCGAACATGAGTGCAGTGAAGAGCAAGAGTGCGTGTTCCTTGGTTGCGTTCGCTTTTATTCAATCTTCCCTATCCACGCTTCACTTGTTATAGTCGTCGTCCGGTATCGATGTCTCCGCTAGCCGCTGCGAGGATTACAACAAAATGAAACCGAACTCTCGACCCGTAGCGGACCTATCTACATTCAGGCGTACATTGAAATGCCACTGCCGAAGGTAAATATCTTCTCTCCCGGAGTACCTCTCGGGGCATGGGGGACACGCGTGGTGATTACGAAGACCTAAGACGAGGTCCTGCCCTGACGAGAAGAAAACGAAAAGAAAGAAGAACAAGGAAGGCTCTGAGAGTATGGGCAGGAGGAGGGCGAATTTGCATCGTGAAATCACCAAGCAGAAGCGAGCGTGCGGGATGAGATATCCATTCGATGTCGGTGCCACCACCCCACCCTGTGGCACCCCGTGCTCGAATAGTCCCGGTTACGCCCAGGCCTCCACAGGCCACGCTTCATGAATTCGGCTTTCTTGCCGCCATTCGTTTGCGCACGCCAGAGTGGAAACCTCCGCCGAGGAAGCAGTGAGGCGAGGAGTTCTTTTGACGAAACGAGAAAAGCACTGCGGCGCCCTCTGGACGCTGTGAACTAAGAACGGCATTAAACTGGCTCGAGATTATGACCGCAGTGCTCGTGCCGCGTGCTTTCGCCTGTACTCGTTGATGAAGAAGGATAAAGATAGATCATTGTTTTTGATATAATCTGGCACCTCCCGGTGAAATTATTCATCTCCAATGGAGTTTGACACCTCCCGATGGAAACTGACATCACGCGATGTTAATTGACATCTCCGATGTAATTTGACATTTTTTATGTAATTTGGCACCATCCGATGTTATTTGACGTCACCGATGAAGTTTTACGCTACCCGACGAAACTTAAACCACTCGATGTCATTTGACAATCTCCGACCTAAGGGAAACATAATCAAGCATCTAAATTTTGAAGTAATATTGACAGATACATCTGAATTTACTGTACATTTTTACTGTACATTTCATCTGCGATAGAATGCGATGCGAATCGGAGTTGATTGTGTTGTCATTTAGTCTAGCCAAAATGCCTTACGTAAATAATGTGAATTTAGTACATCACAGTACATGTAATGCGTTCTTATTAACATGTGCATACATCGTTGCACATTAGAATATTAGCAGCGATTGTGGTCTGGATTTGTACCATAATTTTTTCTGTAGTTTGCCGCTCGATGTTTGTATACTGGAGCAAACTTGCGTTCTAGTCACTTGTCAACTTGCGTTCTATTTAAGGGTCAACAATCGAGGCTTCAGCGGCAATTCATGGCGCTGCCATATGTTCGATATGGCTTCAAATACCCTAACAATTGCGATATACATCTATAGATAGATAGATAGATAGATAGATAGATAGATAGATAGATAGATAATGTCGTTCTAATAGGGGCAATGTCGCGTTCGAGCACGCAAAGCAGCTGAGGATGCCGTTAATATGGATCAAGCAGCGCTGCAGTACGATTGCTTGCCGCAATAAGTGATTATAATATAATATAACGAAGATATTAACTATGCCGTATATAGCGCCTAGCTAGGTCTGCCTGCGGCAGCGGACGAAACAGGTCAGCTGAAGGTAAGATGGTTGAAGGATATTGAGATCGCTTTGATCATTTCTTCAGGCCCCGTTAGAGGATGTACCGAGAAGTGTACCAGAAGGCGTCAGCGAAGTCAAGATCCTCTCAGGGGAAATCATCCGTATTGCCGGTTCGGCCATAAGATCGGCTCTGTCCGTCCACTATTAGCAGGACAAATAACGTGTGTACGTACATTTGTAATTGAAGAATAACCACGAACGCACAAACAGTAGTTCCCGTTGGGTGTCCTCGACCTGCTTTGCCCTCGTTGAGTTTGAATTAGACCTCCTAATGATGCAAGGCACTTCGAGCGATGATTATAGCGTAATTGGTTAACTTGTCGATTACCGGGTAGAGCAATTGAAAATTTATCAATGACTGGCCGTCGTCAATTTTTTCATATACGCGGCGGGACCTACGGGGTGGTTCAGTGATAGTCGTAGATTTCAAGTGCTGTCTCCGCTAAGGCCATTAGAAGCTGAAAATGGAACATTAGGTGGATGTGTAACAATCGGCAATTTATTATGGTTCGGTAGAGCACGGTTTGGTCAGAATCAAAGCCGTTCGCCAATGTGCCTGTTCCGGCGAAAGGTGCACGCCGGTGGACCAAGACACGGCATTCGAGACAACCCATGTACGTCAGACTGGAGCAGAAGTTTTTCAGGCAACTGTAGAACTTTAAAAGGTTCCAGTTGAGCCGTATTTTTGGTTGCCGTCGGTCGCTTTGTAGACAAAAGTTGCCCAACTAAGCCAACAATACAACGTAACACCATAGCCGAGCTAAACGTGTATCGATACGAAAGCACGGCCCTCGAAGGTCAATATTCTCATATCGTATTCATGGGAAATCTGCATTCAACTAGCACAGTATTGTCCATCAGGTATGCATAGAAATATGTACCCTGTAAAATTCATTGTTCTCTACGGCCTTAGAATATCCTAACAGCTTCACTAGTTCTAGCTCTTTAGATCTATAGTCCACGATAGTCTGCTCTATGTCGCTTCTTTCACTTGCAGCGTACTTGTGCTAGCGACGACATTTGTCAAGCAGAGTGTGCTTTAAATGTAATGAAATAGAGATCTATGCGTCTAGTGTCTGCCTCATATGTCATATTGGTAGAAATATTGCTTACTCTCGGAACGCGAAACCTTTAGATTCAAATGGCACTATACATATATATATGCAACACCATACTGATGAGGTGCGTGTTGCACTCATCATATTTTTTAAGATGTGTGGGTTCTTCTATCCGCAAAGACACAAATAATCGCGGTCTGAATGATTCTTCTAATTGCAGGCCCCGTGCACGTATTATAAACAATGTCTCTATGGGAGCATTGATGATATGTAAGAGGTAAAAAAAAAAAGGATATGAAGTCTAGGATGCAACGCCAAGCTGTGTGTACTCTCGAATGGATAAAATTGGCACCTTCAATGCCGGCGTACTCGCTACCAAACACCATTCTTTGGGCTACTCCGCCCCACACCCTAAACATATGATTATGTTTCTATGTAGTAGTATTCTGGTTCATAGGCTACACGGACATTCTCTAGAGCGGCTAGTGTCCGACCGCATATTCGGCCCCTGAGCATCGTCAGACTGCTCGAGCTACCTCGCGCCTATCCAGACCTGGTGTGGCGTGATAAATGTTTTTGTAGATATTACGAGAAACAGACAACCGACGCACAGACCCTATGACCAGGTCCATTCCATTTAATGTGCGGTAAGGCGTGAATCCCTAAAAGCTGCCGTCGTGACCAGCTAGAGGGAGCGTTCATCAACTTCACCGCATTTCCACTGCGTATGAAGGTGGCCTACAAGTGTCAGCATAGGGTCGAGCTAGATGGCCTCGTGCATTCGGGTGCGCCTTGCGACCGGAAGAGACACGTATGTGTATGTTCGTACGTAGGGTAGATACATAAGGGTTCGATCTCGGCCGGTACACATTTACATTCCTGGAGTGTTGCGCCTTACGGAGTATTGCCGAAAGCGCTACCATGGGCGTCAAATGTTGGCTGATGGTCAGCCCTAAAAAGAGTAAATGCCAATGTACAATCTCATGTATAAATGTGACTTCATATAGACAAAGTTGTTTCTTTTTTGTTGTTCTGAACTAGCTAATGTCTCTACGTGAACAGCCATGCATGTCTACATCAGCATCTACAAGGGGATCCTGGCGATGAAGCGGGTGCCACGCCTAAAAGCCGAAACTAAATGAGTGCTAGCTTTTAGACCCCTGAACGTCCTTGTTGAACCTCTGCCTGGTGCTATCAAACTTGTGAATAGATGAGATAGACTGACGTAGTACCTCAAACTCATATTGATGGCGTGCCGCGTCTAGGCTGCCTTGCTCGTAGCATACCAGATCTCATCATGGACACGATTGACATCGCTGGTAGCAGTTGTGCGATTGAGAGTTGCCGCGAAACGATCTGATGGGATATCATCACTGCGTGATGTGATTAGCTCAGCGCCGTCCTAGTCAATAGAATTTTTGCCTGGTAGGTGCCTGGTAGGTTCCATATACAATATGAGCCAGTGGCCGCCTAGCTGTAAGCGGTTATCACTCATACTTTCACTAACCAATAGACGTTAGTGGACGCAACGCATTACTAAAAGCATTGCTTGAGCTGATAAAAAATACACAAGTTTTGTTGCAAAGCCACCAGCGTAGATTATGGGTTGGGAGTATTTAGAGATTGAGATCGTACGCTGATTTAAATTGAACGCCTCCATGAAAGGGTAACATCTAAAATTGCATTAAGTTAGCTAATGAGAACATTTGTTGAAAACATGTTTTTTGTAATAGTGTGTGATTTGTTTATCCACGCTTGCGACGTCATAATGTGATTTCCCGTTTCCGGCACAAAGTTCAACTTAATGGTTGAGCACTGAATTACTAAAGCTGCTTATGGGAGGTGTCAATGTTGTCGCGTGACAAAGCTATACGTAGCTACATGTAGTGACCTTTTCGCAAATGAGTTTTGCTCATAGTACATACCAACTTGCTAGCCTATGGCAACAGGGAATATCGACATTGACTGCGTATTTACAAGGGAGCTTGAAGTGTTGTGAGCTACGGTAGTTACTTCCTCTACGATGGGTGAGTAGTAATGGCAGTAGTAGTAGTAGTAGTAGTAGTAGTAGTAGTAGTAGTGTGGTAGTATGTAGTGATACTTTTTAATACATAACCGCCTAGCTACGATCGTATGAATGCGCACCAAGTCTCTATCAACTTTTTTATAGACTCATTGTTTTAGTGAACTTGTTACCACGTATCTAGGCACACAGACCAACCTGCATATTATTATTCGATTGTTTCGTTAAAAAAAAAAAAAATATATATATATATACAAAATCATACAAATTTATATATATATATATATATA
>MNPL01009841.1:0-36688 GCA_002081605.1 Tropilaelaps mercedesae | reverse complement strand
ATATATATATATATATATATATATATAAATTTATATATATATACAGATATTAGATGCACATACATTTGAGCTAGTTTAATAAAAGGGTAGAGAGACCATTTAAAGGTTAATTGCTATAATTATTACCACGAGGGAACGAAGTTGGAATATTGTAACATCTAAAAATACACATCAGTAGCGTCAAATATGCAAAAACTTGATTTCTGTAAATCACCATGAAGTGGTCAACCTGATAGGCGGTCGAGTGAGTGCCAGGCGAAATTTTCGTGGCGATTCTGAAAGCTCGGTTGGCTATATTTTATTTTGAATCACTATAACGTAAACAACCTCCAACGGCTCTTGGTACCAGAAAAGTTTAGTATCAGACCGCCAGGATGATCAACAATTGCGTGAGCACCAAGCGACCCCCGATAAGATCATTCGTTATTTTAACTATATGGCAACAATATAGCTTAAGGTGTAAAAAACATGCAAACGCATACAGCCTTGAAGAATGCCAATAGATCAGCTTGCGCAGTAGTACCAACTGTTATGTCAGGCAAGCTCTAACCACATAAAAAAATTAAAGAAAAATTTAAAGAAATTAAAAACTAAACAGCCCCATTTTAACACAAACTCGTGATGCAAATCCGAAGGTGTTATATCCTCCCGAGGTCTTAGTTCTACAATTGGAAAACGTCACTGGGCCAACAAAACCGACTGAGCGCATTTTAACGAACGGTCGTATGCTAGTCAAACGGTCATCTCACAACATCCACTAAATACCTTCACCTCAACGATCACAATGGATTGATCCCAAGCGCGTACTGAGAGCTTGCAACTGACCTTCAATGATGCAACACAATGTAACAAGGTTACCCACCCTAACCGCGGTTGAAAAAACCAAATTTCCGAACGTAGGCAGTAAAGTTGTCCAATGATCGAAGCACTTAATTGTTTGTTATTCAATAATGGCCACATTCTTCAATTCGATCTTAGACAACCTTCCGAGGGTATATTCCGGGTCAAACAATTTCCTGATACATCAAACCACAATTTTACATTTTACTTTATATTAAATAGCAAAGTTAATGAGTTCGCTAAACGTGACATGCCACTCTATATGAGTGGCATGAGTGGCAAGATTCCTGGCAGCACTAAACTGTTGTGAAACAACATTTACAATGAACATGGGAGGTTAGATAACTTAAATGATACCTAACCAAAATTCTATCATGGAGAAATGGAACAACAGTAAATTATCGTTAAAAAAAATTGATACCCATTTGTGTCCGGCGTACTGAGCAGGATTGTATTATAACGATTAAGCATATTCCAAGTTAGTCGAAAGCAAAGGAAATATATCAGTTGCGCGAGGAAATCGTTTTTGGTGAGACACTGAAAACAATTAAAATGTCATAAAGAAGGCAAGATGCAAAGACGGGGAGATCGAACACCACAGAACCTGTCAGCATACCGTACAGTTAGATTCTTTTGCTATATTAATAAGAAGGACAAAACAAATAATGGTAGCAATGATAATATCAATGCCAATAGTTAGAGCCTCCATGATAAGGAATCATTGGAAAGCAGGATGTAAATACAAACATGTGCCATTGTCATGGACTTTGCTTTGGCACACATACCTAATAACATAATGACCCCTTCTCAACCCATTGGCACCTCAGCGAGGATGCAATATAGCTAAAAAAAAACATTTACATTGAGGTATGTATTCGCTGGTAGGTATTTAAATGAATCGCAGAAGTGAACGTTTGCCTAATAAGGAACACCATAAGTCGAAGTGTGGTGCGTACATTTTAACCTCTTCGTGCGTTTACAGCATACCATAGCGCCCAAAATACGTGCATTTATACCTACACAGAATATCGGAAGACCGATCCAAACGTTCACAACTAAATAAAAAAAATTAAGAGCTCGAAGCACAAACAAAAATAGACGAACACGTCAAAATCCATAGCTCATAAGGGTGCTGGCTAAATGACCGCATCCTACATTCAGTACTGATAGTAGAAAGATACAGAAAATCTCCAGAACACCAGTGTTAAAGTTCGAAGCATTGAAGTGAAACATGACTACTGAACGCCTTGAATATAAATCGATATGCAGCGGAAAAATAGACGCAACAAAGAACAAGTAACAATAGTGACAGGAAATAGAACAGGGAACGAAACTATGGTTGTTTAACACCCGCAGCCGCCCGACAGAGGAGCAGTCACAAAACAGCCAAACGAGGGAGATACCAGCTACGCACAAAGGATACCAACAAAAACAACAGACGCAACGTTGGTCATTCCACAACAAGAAAAGCTAGCAAAACGATATCACACTTCTAAAAAATTCAGCTAAACATTAGTTTTGTGCAGTAGCACGGTGAATAACGCACCAAACGGCGTTTCTCCATCGAGCAGCGTTTTTCTCAGATTTTTTAAAAACTCATGCAGAACCTAGAAACAGCCTTTAACAACTAAGCAGACAGTGATATTTTACTGATTGCATTGAATTCGGTGGTGACGTCATAAATTAACCGCTATTGAACGATTGCATAAGGGTGGGTCGTCAACCGTTAAATATGCCGTAATACCGGACGCTATTATTGGCAATAAAAATAAAGATAATAATACAAATAATAAAATACTGTAATACAAACATAATAATACTCGCTTTGAGAGGTTAACGAAAACGAAATACGTATTATATATCAATACAGAAACTGGAAGCAATGCTATAGCGTTGAAGCATAAATAACATTTCGTTACGGTATATTTCTGTACCTACCACAATTGAAAAATAACTGAAGAAAATTAAGATGGTCAAACGGCAAGTAAACTGGGCGGCATCGCAGATATGAAGGCCATTCGAAGGCAGATGACAAAGCAATTACAAGAACAAGAGTGAACCGTCAGATAATAGCTTCTAACTTGCTAAGTGAAGATTGCACGAATAACAAGACAGACCTAATAATGGTTCCACATATTGTAGTGATGGTTGCATTTGTTTTCTCTCTTGAATTTGTTTATCCATCTTGCAAAAAACACAGGAATTTGCGCTACGGAATAATACTGCAGTTATTGACCTAGTTAATCTGTAAAGATAGATCTGTGATTATATCACTACTAACAGCAAACACATTAACAAAAATAAATATAAAAAATAATATAATACAATACTATAATTAAAACAGTAATGAAAAATAATATCATTATTATAGGCATAAGTAAACTAACGTATGAAGCAGTGCTGCTGAACGTGTGGTCAGTAATGGGTATAACTCTCAAATAAATGTTATTGAAATTTATCCGATTATAAGCTATTCCTTGTTTTAATTCGGATATATTGAATGTGCTCCAGCGCGGCTGTAAAAATTCAAGCAGGACGTTCGCACGTACGTTTTTGGACGGGTTTCGCGAGTTGCGATCAGTCGTACATCTTGGTCAAATTATCACTCGATATCTTCGTTAAGGACTTTCTTTGAGATGAGAGACAAACAAGAGCATCAAAAGAGAACAGCTTCGAGTATTAATGTCAAGAGCAGCTTCGAGCATTAATGCTTTTTTATTGTTTGTCTTCTATCTGTAAATAGGATTTCCGGATATAGTGCTAGTTATTTGCTCCGACGTCCAACATTCAAAGGCCTTTAACGCTTGAAGTATCTTAAAATAAAAGATCAGCTTATTTTATTGTAGTATTGTATCTACGGCCACTTTTTGGTCACACGAAACAAGAATACTTCGAGTTCCCACGGACCCTGAAAGTGCATCAGGATACTCCTAGTTCCTATCGTTTCGTCTAGGTTCGTTATCAGGCTTCTCTTCAATACAAATAAAAAAATGTATATTTAAATTCGTTTTTTATTTTAAAAAGACTGTTTGTGTTTAACAGCTGATTAAATGCTTATTTGTAGCCATTTATGCTTCTAACTGAATAAATTTTAGTACTAAGGATAAGTACCGCGATTATTTATGTTGGTATTAACAATAAATTCCTCTATTTTGATTTGTTTCATACGCACGTTATCTGGCATCTATTTTTCTCTTGCTTAAATCTATTAGGTAACACACAGTCTAAGTTCTCCAAGAATAAAAAAGAACTGTTTCCTGAGAGCCATATTGTGAAAACTTTTTTTAATTTGCGACATTCTAACCTGATGAGTGCAACCTACCATGGTAGAATGTAATATCAAGACCGACTGTTGTACATATACCATTTTAGCGGTGCGCACGATAAACCTTGTTAGTTTTTGCGCACTCGACTGTACGCCGCACAGATATAAAAATCGACAGCTTGATGCGTTGTAGTCGCGATAATGCTTTTTATGTGTAACTGAAGTCACCCTACCCTGAATATACTCCATAATAAGGCGTTTCTAATCCATGCTGCAAATAATGTGTTATATATGAAACATTTACAGGTTGCTGCACACTGACTTGCACGCCTTAGATGTTTCTAACGATATATATTTGTTTGTCCAGTCTTATCCAACCATAAGGTTTATATATATATATATATATATATATATATATATATATGAATGCAATACAAGTGTGTAATTAATTGCACGCGCAAATACAAAGCCATTCATGAAAAATGTTGTTTGCCTCATAGATCACTATCCAAACCCACCATCCAGATAATCTCTTCTACTTACTATTATTACATATTTTAGTTCGTTACACGGTCATGTCGTTGTGCTTTTCCTCATGCTGTATGGGAAACTTTGCAATATAAAATATAGCGTCTACTTCGCCTTTGATTCGTGCGTTTCGTTTATGTGCATCCACAATAGACTTGTATAGACGCCGTGCTGAAATTCTGTTGATTCGAATTTGCCGCATCGGCTGGTTCGTCAATGGCAAGCCGCAAGGTTTCTTCTTTATATTTGAACTAAAAAATCCTTCAACATCAATATCAGATAAACCAGATACACTCTCGCAATTTTCATTATTCAAAATAGTATTATTTACAAGATTTCCAAAAGATAGTACTTTCGTAAACTAAATATCTCAGCGAACTAATCGATTCAGCGAATATCATTAGAGTCGAATAAGCTCCATTTAGATTATGTGTACACTGATATCCAAGTTATGGTAGTCAACTTCCCCTTACTGAGTAACGTGATGCCTTTGCACTGCTTTGATCTCATCTGTAACCTTGGCTTTCACGCGACAACCTATATAACAATTACAGCGAACATCGCCTAGCGCAACAGCCATAATATTACCATGTAGCGTTCCTTAGACCGCATCCATGCAATCAAGCGGTTTTTCCAAAAATCGGGAGCTCATTTGAATATTTAAAAAAAATAGGTTCCCTTATGATATACAATAATAGGCTATTAAAGCACGCAAGCAATTACCTAAAACCCAGGCTTTTAAATACTTGATTATACAGCAAAGGTGTGGCTGAAAACAAGGGTAAAAACCAGGTTAGCTTAAACGTATGAAGAATTGAAAAACAAGGTTATTCGTCTTTGTTTTTGAAATAATATAGACCAGCACATTTCATATAGACAAAAGAAATTGGTATCGCATAACCAGAAAGGTACAAAAAAATTGTTCTACACAAAACATTTCGATGTTGAATTTGGAAAGGGTAGATAGCATGTTCTGCGTCATACAGGATCACTTGACACCAGTTAAAGCAGCCTATGTCGCTCACACAAGTATGCTCCCGTAGTCCAACCGGGAACATAATTTTATATTAACTGCTCACAGATCTCGTGATTTTAGCTCTGCTCTACGTCATCGCATCCGTTATATATTACGTGAAGCCAGCGTCCGCCACGCAGAGGGCCCATATTTTACAGCAACGGAAGTCGATATTACTCAGACTTACAACATTTTCATCCAGAACCCCTCTTGTAGACAAATACATTTAGTAGTTGCTAGCGCATTACGCGGAAGTCATTGCAATGTAGGCAGGGATATAAGAATGTTTACTACTAGAGATGTAATCGCTTTATTTGGCTCAGCACCGCTTGCCACAATATCGGTCCTACCGCCAAAACAATTCTCGAATGTACTCTTTACTATCCTTTGATGATAGTAAAGCTATAGACAGAACTAGATGAATCGAAAAGCAATGGCTTAACGGAACTGTCGCATAGGAACTGATGAGACTGATGGTGGCCCACTTCGTCCGCTGTAGTTGGACTGGAACGACGAATTGTGCATTGAATTCTTGAAAGTATCCAGGCTGTTGTGCGATACGGAACGCGATACACTTGTACTACCAGCGCCCATCTGGAAAAACGCAATAGGAAAAGAGCTCTGGCTGTCAGACTCCGTTCGAATTTAAGAGACGAAGCAATGGCCCGCATGATCTCATGCTCCCATCTAGCTAACCTTTTTTTGGTTATTGGGTTATTGCCGGCTTATTTCCTGAGGTAGCTTTTGAAGTCTGCAATTCTCATTATACAGTATCACTCTACTTGGCCTGCACACGTATACTCGTACACATTATTCATCATTAGTGTTATCAGCTTTCGTAGTCGAATTTACCTTGCTGCGAGCGAGATCTTCAAGTCTTGTAATGTCGGACAGCTCTTGATAGTTAGATAGTACGACCAGATAGGCAAATACATTACCGGTGATCAACACAATCCATATAAGCAACATGCAGATGTGATAGGCGTAGTAAAGGTCCTGTAACCGTATAGCTCACGTTAACGAATTGTACTTCTATTATCGTAAAAGAAGGCGAACTTTTTCTACAAAAAAAGGAGAACCTGAAAATCTTAAGTCCTATCGCAAATCTCAGGTCTGATCTAAGTCAATGCCTATTATTTTGGACGGAAGATATTACAAGGTACAAGTCGAAGCAGCCGGAGTTTAAGACAATATGTTTTTTGCGTTCGATGCTAAATCTAGCCAATTTGAAATATTTAACCTGACTATATATTTTCGGAGATCAAGACTTACGTTCGCAATTGATCGAAAGATGATTGCACAGAAGCGCCAAACGGTAAACACAAACATCGCATATATCCACGGCCGAAAGCGGGCCTCTTGTTCCTTTCGAAGGGCGGAAATAATTTGTGCAGAGGTGAAAAATAGGCAAACGGCGCCAATAAATGAAAACACCGATACAGTTATAAGCAGGTTTCGAACTGAGATAACCAGATTTCAAAAGCAAACAGCAAAGACACAAAGACAGAGTTAGCGAATGACATTAGAAACTCATCATCACTAAGTTGTCGTTCTGCATCGTTATACTGCGACAATAATACAACAGCTTTATTAATTTATTGCCAATATTTAATGGATAAATTATTTGTATTTATCCTGGGCAGTAGATCGTAGACAATCATTAGTTCTGCCAGATATCTGCTACGTCGTACACGAGTAACTTGCTTTGTGCTCGAACATGCAAGCGCTGAGTGTTTCGGGACACCGGAACCGAAAGGACTTCTAATTAATAGTTCAGAATATGTTTTAATTTTTACAGTTTTTACATATCAGTAAACGAGGAATAATGTGCACTAGTAAAAATGAGAATTCGATAATATGTATTTAGTACTAACCATGCTGGTTTCCGCTGTATACAAATAAGAAGCTAACTCCAAAATATCTGAAGTGCCGCGAACCTGGCGATGCCTCGGCTAGGCAATAAATATCAAATATCACAACGCAGATCATGAATATACACTCCACCTGTTGGAAACAGTTACACACATTTTTGCAGGTTATTAATAGGTCAGCTGCTAGCAAAAAGAAATGATCCTATGAATCTGCAGGTTCCGCAGAGTACTGCTATGTTTATTGACAACATAGAAAGTTTTCTAAAATTATAATATCTGTTATGCGCATACGCAAAAGGCTTAGTGTTTTAGATTTCGAGTTCATCCGTGCAACTCTTATAATATGAGCCTTTCATCTGCACCAACTGTCTCATAGGACGCATGCCATTGTGGTATAATAGCCGTATACAATGTATTAAGAAGATGTATTATCCGAGAAGTAACGTTGGTTTTCAACATGTATAAATTCACATGTATCTAAGGTCACGCTTTCATTGTTGAAAAGTTGGCGTTCCAAAATTTTGTTTGACATAGCATTACCCATAATAGTTATAAAGATATATAGGGAATATAAGGTACCCATCTATATAGATGATGATTATCTAATACTCATATTAAGTCCACTTTAAAATATTATAAAAACAAGCTTGTATAAAACATTTTATTCGGGTTTGACTTCACAGAACATTCGCATAACTGAGAGTGTATGTGGAGAAAAAGTATTAAAAACCAGGCACCTTCTATTTCTTCGAAGAAATAAAACAACGATTTTTGGTGGCATTTAAACGTTTTTAACCGGTTTGGGTGCGAATGACGAAGCCAACGCCAACAAATTAAAATTTTTTGCAGTCAAAAAGTTAAGCTATCCGATCTACCTCTTGTAGGTCGAGGCATTCCTTCCAGCAATCGTGAAAAGCATAAAAATTACTTACCCTAACAAATTTGACTGCCGAAGCAATTTCACTCACCATTCATTGACACTTATGACGTGACATTTTTTGAGAGGATATCACATGCAAATATAATGCAAGTTCACCATCGAATCGCTGGTGGCGTACGCGCAAAGTAGTCGCTTTCCTATATATATACATATATATGTACATATATATAGTATACGCAGCAATACTGCTCGGAGGGTACCAATAAGTTGACCCGATCTTGAAGGCTGAACAATTGTGATTATTTTTTCTCCATTTCAAAAAGTAGGAAAGACAGTATTTTCCTTCATACGCCTTTGTGGACTCTCAAATATAAGTCACTCTGTCGGTCGATACTTTTTGCTCAGTTGCACAGCACAAATATTTAGCATTGTCGTTGATGTTTACGGCTTTATTTTGAAACGAAAAAGTATATTACCCCATAAACGTGTGTATCGTCCTTATTATCTTCTTATATTGTACTGGTAGAATGTAGAACCTTAAAACAGTTCCAATGTCCGACGAATATGAGTTTCAACAGCCGTTATTTTAGACTTTTATTATACCTGGACTTTTGGCATCGTTACGCTTCAAATTTATATTATCTAGCCAACTACAAAATAAATTAAGACGTTGTCTAATACAAGTTCGTTTATATTATATAAAAAACTTCGACCGATGGATTTTTGATGTTAAGCTCAATTCAACAGATCTTATTTTTAAGAAGACTAGAACAGTGGTGAGGATGGACACACAGTTGTAACGATGAGAGCGCCCGAAAGGAGCTCACTACAAAGCGAAAGCGTTTAATTTCTTAGTCACGATGTGTTCGGCGTGCCACTTTCAAGGCAATGCATACAGCTATGGCGCTATACACTGCCTTTTGGTGGACAGCAAATGCTCCTAACTTACTAAAATTTTTTTATCTTGATTAATTCACTGTTGTTTTTTCTTAAAGTCATTTTCGATAATATATGTTTAGGATCAGTAAGATGCGTTTAAGTAAACTATGCAAATCATAAACCTTACATAACATTCTCATCCAGCTGATATTTCGAGACCGTGCTTAAGAGAACCTAGACAAGCAATTCCTCTACTCTGTTGGCCAAATTTTGTCACTTTTCGCGTGATAAGGTGCAAACGGGTCAATTAAAACTTTACGGGAATGGTATATCCTCTTGTAAGATCTGTGATTATTTACAGCTACATTAGTTAAAATGAATTTAAAACTACAATCGCCGGCTTATTTTATGTCAACTAGCTATTACACTCAAGTAAACAAAAGTTTTTGTTTTTCGTAGCTCTTTATGTGAGTTGTAAATAAATTTTAAATAAAGCATTCCATTTTACTCAGAAGAAATTTTCAGTTAAACATAGTCAAACTAGAATTCGAGTGTCGTGCGACCTTATTTTTTTTATTTTGTTGGTCATTCAATGTAGTTCCAATGCAGGTGCGCAATCGAGTAACACTTCGGAAACTACTATGGGCCGAACGAACTCCCCCCGGTACGGTGTCCAAGTGTGTCTTTCCGAAATAGGGGTCTAAGTACCACTTCTCTTCCGCTACTTGTGAATCATTCGTTCGTTCATGCTGCTATCTTACTGAGGGGGAAAATGCGTCCAAGTTCTTCTGTAACTGCGATCGTGCTTTCCATAAAATCCTCACAGTCACCTCAGCGACATAACGACGATTGATATCGTCTAAAGATAATGGAGTTTAACAGCGAAAAGCGAGATTAGACGTTCGGTCTCGCAAGGTCAAGCGAGTGGTATCACTAATAAATATACGTTACGAAAAAAAAGCGAGCATTCAGATAATCAATTCTATTGGGGAAATACGAACTCAATCACGCTAGTAAATGTAGCCACATATCAAATTTAAATTACTTAACAATTTTATATCATCTTGTTAACTCCATTCAATAAAGTTGATTTCTTCTCTTAAGCATAATTCATGTGTCATATTACGCCCGACACAAACACAAAAATCTAAATGGATAAACAATTAAACACGATAGGGTATTAGCTGTTGGCATGCAAAATAAACACAAAACGGCGTAGTTATTTTTTATTTATTTATATATATTGGATATTTACGTATTTATTTCAAGAATCTGATGAGCGATTGGTATAAACTTACGAGCGCATAGATGGCAGCAATGTAACTGCCTTTCTGCAGGTTTGTGAAATACGCATTGTCGAGAATTGGCCTTCGTTGATACCACTTCTGCTTTTTGCGGAACCTGGATGTATCTATCGTGCTTGTCGTTTTGTTCAGTATTGATCTCGATCCCATTGCTCTAGCGAGTATGTTTTTTTTTCACTAAATTCCACTTGTTCCAAGTTTCACAATGTTAACACAGAGTCTAGTTGGTCTTGATTTTGGCGGATGAACTGACTGACACACTTGCCCATCCAGGCGAACTTTGACTGCCAGCAATGAGCACCACTTGACGGTTAGGTCAAAGACCCGCTAACCTTTAACCATAGAACAATGTATCGATAGGTTTTGCTACCGTTAGTAGATCGCCGAACAAGAAGCTTTGCCTGTGTAGGGAAGACGAATCGGACGGTAAAAACAGGAAGAAATTCGCCGCAAATTTTTGTTGAGGTCACCGCAATCTGTATTGGAATTTATGCGGTTGTCGTTGTGTGTTGTTGCGATCCCCCAATCCCTGTTTCCGCTGCGGTCGCTGATGCAGCGACGTCGCTGCTTCGTTCAAAGCGCCGTTGACACGAGTGAAGGTTGCCATGGTGATCTAGGAAGACAGAAGCGCTCCCGTTTGTAGAAAAAAAGCTTAACTGGCCTAACTGGCCACTCCCCTGAATAACAATTGGAAAAGAACCTATGAACAGTTTAAAATATCATCCAAAAGTCGGTTACCAGGACATGCCACTGCCATGGCTTCTGTCGTTTCAGCGAAATTTTTCTGGTTATGAATTGGGACGAACCATGTTGGCCATGTTGTAGTGCTACACGCTCATGTATATGAGTAAAATTTAATATTTTGATATTTAAAACAAACCCCTATGGAAGCATTGTGGAAGCCATTCGTGCAATTTTCCTAGATAGAATATAGAGCGCTGTAGAATCCCATCTTTGAAAAAAGCATGGTACCAGTCCTGAAGGCCAGTAGCAAATGGTCATTAGGCAATCGTTGAATGTCTGCTCTGTTCAATCGCCCCTCTTAGCGGTAATGACGACAAGGCAAAGATCAGCGGGTTCATCAACAACTGAACACACGTGCTCGATCAGCAGACTACTTTCAATCAGTCGTGAAGAAGCAACAGTTCGGTAAGTATGTGGTGCATTTATTTTCCGCATCGTCAAAGCAGAGCAACCCATTCAAACAGTCGGTACGTGTCCGCACATCTGTTATTAACTTATCACACACCCGATAGGAACTCTTAACTAAGATAATGACTTGAAGCCCTATAAATAAGAATAGTGAACATAAAAAAAGTGATGATTTTCTTTGGTGCAACTTTCAAGCATGTCTCGGACTGATCAACGTTGCCGGATCCTATAGCAGCTGACTATTAACGAGAAATGTACAGTCACCAATAGCTGTCTTAAAGTGTAAATTATTTCACATATGTGGATAACGGTATTAAATCATTCATCTATCGATTTTCTCGCTGACTAATTAATCCATATATTACAGTCGACGGCTCAAACAAGAAGACACTAAAGATCAGAAAGTTTGCATATATCGTTGTTTGTCTAGCCTTTGAATGCTGAAACGTATGTAGTGTGGATGAGTGCTAGAATGATTTAAACGAGTTCTTAATTATACGTTATGAATAACCTAGCAATTTTCTCATCTAGTGCTCTTTCGGGGGAGGCTCCCATATCTGTATGTAAGCCTGTTCTTTAATTTTAATCTTCGTTACCCTTTGCGCCTGTCGACGTGTTGATGCTTAATCGAAATATATAATTAGTCTACAGTTGCCTTGTTATTATTCGGCTAGCACGCAAACACTTTAATTTAGAAACTTAAGTGCTTCACAACTAATTTTTTTATATACATGTAACTAATACAAAAATAGAATGCAAGCGCTCCTCACAAGGTCCTGTGATAACTATATTTGGCGCATCGAAATTGCACTAGCATTTGCAGTGTCATCCTTTTGAGGTAGTACTGCCCAAACAGAACTGGTTACTATACGAATAACTGGTTATTTTGACGGTTTAACGACGAAAGTCTTATACATAAAATAATAGACCAAATAAGAAAGGGTGCGTTTATCCATAGTTCTATACGAGTTGAAAATAGAAAATAATAACGCCATAAATAAAAATACAGCAAGCGGAACGGACCTCTGGAGAATAAAACTGACAGGGAGCTTACCTTAGAAGACTTGAAAAAGTAATAATATGTAGTAGTAGTGCGCCATTTTATTAAAATGACACGACAGTTTCCTCAGACTCGAGAGTTTTCAATGTTGTTTTGTGATTTATGGTTATGGTAAATAGCAACGTATTTAGAGCACTATACTACAAAGTGAAAGATCGAGAGTGTGTGGTAACCGTGAAAGAAGCAATAGAACATATTATGATTGTCAAGAGGGAATGTTGTTGGAGCAAAGGAGCACTACTGACTGAAACTATGGTGTTAATAAGCAGGAAAAAGCTTAATAACAGTCGAAATTCATGTGAATAATCTTGTTGTGGTAATATTTTTCAAAACAATAATAATGGTGCTATTGTTAATGATGTAAAAATCTAGCAACGCTACCCTAACAGCTCTACACTAAGCGCTAGTCTGATATATATATATATATATATATATATAATGTTCACAGCTAAGGACATAAATTGCTTCAAATTCTGTGAGTTTTTGAACATTTTATATGTGTATATAATGTACTCTACGATTCATCTATTCACCAAGGTTCCACCGTTACGTGTTACTGATTCATTTTTTATTTTGATTCTTTAGCGGCGATCATCATCCAATGTAACCTGGATATAAACTGCCCTTTGGAAGACGAAAGCTTGACAAGCTCAAAAAGTGGTCTTCGGTAACATCCAAAGGTGCGTTTTGAGTTCTGCACTAGGTACCGAATCACACTGCTTTTCAGACTTACCTGTCCCTGTGAAAAGTATTTAGGGTAATGCTAGCAGAATCGCGGTCTCGAAATTGAAGTTCCGCAGCGTAAATAGTTATATATTTTGTTAAAATGAAATATTCGTGGCCAGAGGTATTTATAGGCTGAATCAGCGGTGAATGGTAGGATATCAGATACACACCTATCATCTTCCGGTAGTTCTAGACATCTGTCATTTCTGGTGTAAAGTCAATTCAACGAGAAAACGCGAACTATCCTACAACGTTAATATATGTGCTGCAATACCATGTAGTCTATCGGCTGACGGGGTATAAAATTATTTCTAATGACCAAGCCAATAAAGTTTTCCGCGTATCCAAAAGTCATTGCGGCAGTGCTTTATCTAAACTGAAAACGGTTTTTCGACGTCTTCATCGAAAGAAAAATATCTGAAGTCATTCAATTAATTCGACTTCCTCAGAGTTTACAATGCGACGCCTGAGGGTGAACCTAGTGTGTTAATTTGTTCATTCATTTATACATTGATTAAGAAGTATGTGTTTTTGTATTTTTAGATGCCTTCTCCGAACGTAGCAGAGGCCGTAGAGATGAACCCACAGGATGAGTCAGATAATAAAGAGTCACTAACCAGCTTAAAGTACTTCACCGCTACTATTCTGGAGTCGCCTAACTTACTGACTGCTTACCGCGAAAAAGATGAGATTGCTGACTCAGACAGTGACGAAAGTGACATAGTCGTCGAGCCAGCGCCGCAAGAGGAGGAAATTGTTGAAGACGCTAAAACCAAGAAATTTGGCCATACCGTCAAGGGCGAATTGACGCTCGACGAATTGCCGCCAGTCGAAAAACTTCAAATCACAGTTCCACAGGACCACCTAAGACACGTTGGCGACCTGTACTCCTTCGTCGACTGTTTAGTGGTGGTGGAGTCGACGGGTGACCATCCCGTGCTCAATTTGGAGAGCGTTCTTTTTCTTGAGGATGGCCGTGCTATTGGCGCGATATTTGACGTCATCGGGCCTGTCAAGAAACCATACTACGTATTACGGTTCAACAACCCACAGGAGATTGCAGACGAACATCTTGAGAAGGGTACCAAAATATTCTACGCGGACGGCTACGAACAAATGACGTTCTTTGTATTCGAAAAGCAGATCAGAGAGTTGACGCAGATGAAAGGCTCAGATGCTTCGTGGGAACACGATCTCGAGCCACCTGAGCATGAGCTTGATTATTCCAATGATGAGGAAGAACGCGCTGCCAAACAGGAGCGCCGTACCAAGCGATGCTTAAATGGACAGCTGATCGAAAGGAAAACAGCGAATACCGCACAAAGGAACGACAGCAACAATGCCAACAACAGCAACCGAAACCGCCGCCGAGTCAGGGCCGAGCTGAGCGATCCGGTTGACACATTATATACGCCAGCAAGACAGTTGAGACCTCCAGCTAACGCCCACAGCTGGCCTACCCGTAACGTACACACCCATCCGTTCCGTGCTGAACGTAGGCGATTCACGGACTTTAAGCGACCTGTTCTGCCGCTTCAACACGAGTATAACCCTTGGGCGTTAAATCAACCGAATTACATGTCGCCAATGTGGCCTACTCCGCCTCAAATGGCCCCTCCACCCCCTGGGTACAGCCCGGGGCCAGGTACGGCTTTCCCTGTGGGATATCCCGCAGTGCCGTTTCTGGCTCAGCAATTTTCACCCGGCGCTCTAATGGGAGGGCAGCCCGCTCCGGCAATGTTTCTTTCACATCCACCAACAAGCTCGGACCTAGTCCAGATGCAGGCAGGGAGATTACACTGGGGAAATCTTTTCGAATAGGTTTTCTAGCGATCCGAACAATGTATATATATATTAATCACCGTGTTAATATTGCAGGATATTACAAAGACTTTAAGACAGTAAAAGCATAAATGAACCAAAATCCATAGTCCCCTCTGCTAAAATCTAGAGCATTGAATTGAGCTCTATTGTTTTAAAACCAACTACAAGCACTCATGTACATAGTAATCGTCTGTATAAAATTAATACGTATAAGTATACTGTAGTTGGCCTGCGAAAGATTACTGTGCGATTAGTTTTAATTCTTGACATGTCTCATATGACAAAACCATATAAAAATCAGGCCGCAAATATGGATGTAGT
This sequence comes from Tropilaelaps mercedesae, assembly GCA_002081605.1. NCBI lineage: Eukaryota > Metazoa > Arthropoda > Arachnida > Mesostigmata > Laelapidae > Tropilaelaps > Tropilaelaps mercedesae. The sequence continues at coordinate 21,023 of MNPL01009841.1, read as the reverse complement.
AATTTTACCACACACTTCTGTACAATATAAAGATGTATTAAAACAGTTCAAACATAGCCTGTAAAATAAACATTTCCTAGGTATAAATATTGGCTTTTTTATACAGGGTGGTGTAAATCACAGCGTGTCTAATATTGATAGTATCTTCCTATCTTCACAGTTCTCGAATCTTACGGGATCACTTGAATTCAGGCATTGCTTTTTATATAGGGTGGTGTAAATCACAGCGTGTCTAATATTGATAATATCTTCCTATCGTCAGAGTTCTCGAATCTTACGGGATCACTTGAATTCAGACATTTCTTTTTATATAGGGTGGTGAAAATCACAGCATGTCTAATACTAATATCTTCCTATCGTCAGAGTTCTCGAATCTTACGGGATCACTTGAATTCAGACATTTTTTCATATCCTTGTAGCGCTCACTGTCCGGATTATCACAATAGGGCTTACAGCTGCTTCTCCATAAGACTCTTCTTAATAAAGGTTGCCAGTTCATGCTCACAAAGATAGATAGCTCCTGTAGTTATTAAAAAGCAAATAGCTCCGAAGCCAATGTGGGCAATTTTACGATGTCCAATTAATGCCTCACTTAATAGTGTGAGCGCACAACTTGCTATAAGGATTGCAAAGACCCACATACTTGGCAGCGAGTGTGAGACAATGTTAACATTAACCTGTGCATAGAAGTTGCTGATGTAATAGAAGCTGAGTAAGATCCGCATTGACATATTGACCATGTTAGCGAGAATCAATCCCACGGCACCAAATAGCCGACTAAACACGTACAACGCGAAAATAAATAGCACCGAGCATAGGGCCATCTTTGTGTTATGATCATCTAGTTGTTGTTTGCTCATGGTGGCGAACATAAAACACTCCGTGATGCCGTTGATGGCGATGAAGGCGATGTACAAACAGTGCAACCGCATCAGGGTACAGCCCAATGGAAGAAGGCTGTTGCCTGCGTAGAGAAACAATAAAGTGCCACTGAACGCCTGTCCAAAAGACACGATCATAAGCGCTACGATAAGCATAAGCTTGAGAAGATTGCTTAGGACATCGGCGCTTAGTCGCATACTCAATTCCTTCCGACCGTGCGAATCATCTCGGCATAGCAGTTGTCCGAACAGCAAGTAACCGTTCTCTTCCACTTGCCGAAAGATATAGCGTGCGGCCAGCGAGCCAAGGTTGTTGACAGCCTCGTATACTCCTTGTGACGCGAAGTCAAGAACACAGAATGCCGTCATGACATAACGCTCACCCTCGGTGAGCACCTGCTTAAACGCAGTTTGCTTCATGAAGCTGGCAACGAGGCCTCCGACGACTCGGTCGATTCCATCTAGCGACGGAATCATCTCGCAGATCTGGGTAATTGGCAGATTCTGGTCGAGCTTTTGCGCACAAACGATATGGAAATACAAGTAAAACGTTACGGTGAAGTATACAGATGAAATGAGCTGTGAGATAGCGTACGCCAGCAGGGCGTAGTCAGGGATAACGATTACGAGTACGGACATCAGGATGCATCGCAGTACCAATGCCGAGCCTGTAATTCCATTTCCAGAGCATTCGACCTGTGTTAATTGGAATTAAGCCTTACTTAATAAGTTGATCATTCTGGTTCGCGATTGCCGGGAAAGCAAAGCGGCAGTTTGAAAAACGTTGTATTGTTAAGCACGCAATAGTTGCTATGAAATAATGCGGTGACCTAACAACCGTTTGTTTTGCAAACAACTGGTGGCAACTATTATCAGTGCATATATATATATATATATATATGTTTTACCAATTTTTAAAATTGGATGAATGATTGTAGTAAAATACAAGTGTTTTCTGGATCTCTGTGCAAAAAATAAAAACGGTTTTTTAGGGTATTTAAAACATTAGGATAACTTATTGCAACAACTTATTTGATTTTTTCTTTTGAAATCCTAATAGTAAATTTAATAAAGGTATAAGTAAACGGAACTGTCTAAACTCGGGTGGAACAAATCTTCCGGTGGTTAACCAAATTGTTACGTACGGTAAATGTGGCTTTTAGTGTGTAGTTTTTACACCCTCATGAAGTCTAATATGTACTTGAGGAGAACAACGCTTCTAGACCGCTTGTCACTTACGTTGGCACCAAAATTGAACGTGTTTTCCAAAAAAGCGCGCTGTCACTTGCGCATAGAAATAAGCGCGTGGTTTTAATAAATTTCTCCACACGCATTCTTACTTGTATGGCTGTTATTTGAAAACAAACTTGAGTGCATACTCTCGTTTCTATGTTGTTTTAAAAATTCATATCATTGAGGCATCGAAATAATTATAATAGAAACCAACTATATATCAAGAAAGATTATTACGTCAGTCTTGCAATAGACATTACAGAGTAAGAAATTTAACACATATGATATTATTAATTAGTGTAATTCAATGTTGGGAATGATAAACATTGTTAGTAAAGGCAGCAGAGTTAAACAAAAAATTCTACTTTCTTTCCGTTCAAAAATCAACATATTTGAATAGTCTTTTTGTTAGTAAGCTTTTCACCTTCTGCGAAAACCTTGAATTTGACGTATCCAAAAGCACATCCCACAATGAACATAGGTTCCGCGGCCACCTCCATGAGTGCTGCAAGGTAGGTGACACCAACTGCAAGTGAGTATGTTGGATCATCTGGGGCCTCTAAAAGCTTTACCCAGATTAGAGATAAAGGAGCACCCAGTACAATAGCCGAAGGGATGCTTAACCATGAAAGATTAATGATTTTATTCCACTTATGGCCGGACGTATCTGTGCAACATGCTCTGAAAATGCCACAAATATATAGACTCATTTTACCACGCGACCATAATAAGTCCAACCAGTTTTGTGTAGGCCGAATTGTAACCACTAATTACCAAAAATATTATGTCATAAATGGTAAAAAGCCGTATCATATTTTGAAAGAATAAGCCATTTAAGATTTTTAGAATTGCTAAGACTGTTTTGGTTCATTTGTTTCACCTAGGAATAAGTTGTTGCACATTTTGAAATTTTCGATTCTGCACCTCAATCAAAGTTCATGACTGAATTCTTCGTTAAACTCGTCTACACAATCTCGACTCGGAAATACAATAGGTACATGGCACATAAATTTGGCTAACTAGCGTCGTGCTGCTGAATTTATCACAGAAGCACGGTAAGTGTGTGTCCTCATATTCATCCGATTCTAAAAAAATTTAATACATAAGGTATTCCTTTGAGGTACCTTTGAGATTGTCATATTTGTAGTCTCCGCCTCATAGAGTCTTCAATACATAGAATACTTGAAGTAATTAAAAAAATTAATCATTTAGATATAAACACTGATCGCACTTTGATAATATGCACAATAAATTAACGTAGAGAAGGCTTGACATCTTAACATCAAATCTTGTCACGAACTTCAGTCATTCCATCAGACCCACGAAGCAAATAGTTTTTGAGTTTCTTTTATGCATATTTTTGCTTTAACTGGCGTAGTATATAGTTTTATTCTTGTTTTACAATTTAGCATTCATTGATACAATTCAATTGTTGGCCCAAATAAATCGGTAACTAAGTTTTACTCCCTTTTTAGTAATATATTGATTGCTTTTTTAGTATATACTATCATCAGATATACATATGTGCAAAAGTATAATCTTTGTTCTATAGAGGCTTTTTTCACCCATCGAATGTCTTTTCAAGAATAGTGTTTCCTCAAAAGCGATTTGCGTTTAGTCTAAAACATTCACTCTTCTATTCAGCTTTTTGGTATAAACCCACCTTCGAAAAGGTTCGCTAGCAAGAAGGTGAATCGTTGAAAAGAGAAGCATAAGTCGAACGTTGATCACCCCGAAGGCGTACTTGCTGATGTGTCGGAGTATAAAGGCGTTCAACACAAACGTGCACACACGCATCGAAACGTGAAGTATGATATTTAGACTTGTCGCTTTTAGGGCGGCCGCTACGCGACCTCTGGGTGATACTTCATTGGGCATAACAACGAGTGGCAATATTGTTTTATTTTTTACATTCAAACAGTTGTATTAGTTACAAAAAACACGGGACAACGGCACCAGCTGAGGGAGCGAATCTAAGTTTGGTTGACTAGCAGACGACCCGCACAAAGTGGCGAGCGCGAATGCCATACCACAAGTCTGCCTTTTCTTCGCTAGAGGAAATAAGTTGTTAAGCTCGGTGGCTTGGTGCATTCGCGTGCGCCTCGAAGTCGGAGGACATGCTTGGGTGCACAGGTTCGATTCCCGTCATTGCACATATACATTTATGAGGTCCTTCTCACGAAATGATGCAAAAAGCGCTGACGTGGACCTTAAATGTTGACTGGTAATCATCCCTAACAATAATTAGAGCAAATAAGTTGGCGCAGGCATCAAGGGCAAACGCTGAGGGCGAGCGCCCTCAATAACAAAGGAAATCCACGACAGGAAATCGTGATAAGAAGAGTGTAATGGTCGGTTTGGTTGGCTATTTATCTCTTTATAAGAGGAGTCCCTGAATACATGTACAACAAAAAGTTTGTGTGATGAAAGTTAGAGTGATTGAAATCTACGCATAAAAAGGTCCCATCGACCTATATGGCAAATTACAGCGTCGTATTCTCAGATAACAAAATAGGACCATCATAATTTTAATTATAATCATCACGAATTATGTAACATTACTATGCAATTATAAAAAGCGAGTTACATGAAAAAATCAATACATTTACTTAAAAATTGGAAGTGGTATAAATTTATTGACATGTATATGTTAAAAATAATACTACAGAATTCCGTTTCTAAATACCACAAGTCACTGTGGTATGTTAGATCGACTAATAGGCTTAGTTACAAATTTATGTGAACAAACGTCGTACAAGAGCCACAATCTTGTTGTGTTCGATTTCCGTATTAATACACAATTTTCTGCACAACAGCAATAATGATCTATATTATAAAATAGTGAAATTCATTTGAACATTGCACGAATTGCACTAGATAATGAAACATCGTCATAATTTTACATGGACATGTTTATGATGATACGCCAACATGATAAATGAGTGGTGCGTTAATATGTGAGGGTTCTAAAAAATGTTTGCATATTGCAATATTTGCATGTCTGACTTTATATTATTGCATATCTTGTTATTATTTTAGCAACTTCGACAAACCTTATGATAGGGTGGAAACCAGTTTGAACAGATGACGTCTAGATAGCAACGCAGATTACATGCCTGCGTAAGTTTTCAACAGGTTATGATACTGACAAAAACTCAACAAATTTAAGAGAAGAATTTTAAGAGAGAGATTTAAATGTAACAATCTAACAGTAGAAATTAAACTAACTGTGCACACACGTGCAGAATATGCGCCTAGAGCCGTTCTTTTCCATATGAGGCACTTGTGAGGGACGAATGGGAGAGTGAATACTTTGGTGTACGTACTAGTAACGTGTACCCATTGCACGACTTTGGATTAATACAAAATAATACCTAAAATACGCGACAAGAGGACACTGTTTATAGAAGCAACACAATCTATTTTTTATTATAAAAGCAATTGATATATATTACCAGTTATTTTTTTCCGGAATCTAGACTTACCTCATTTTGTTATACCACACAATAATAATTTCCTTTCAAGGCAAGTGAAGAAAGCTGTATAGCCTTTAAAACAATAAAGAATGCACAAATAGCGCGAAAATTCCGCGTTTTGGATGTAACATGGTTCGTTCATATGTGCTTTATCAACACATAGTTTGTAGTGTCCAAAATTTGCTCATTCTATTTATAAATGTACCTTTGTACCTTTCTTTCCTATATTTCTGTACACACAATGCATTCTTTCATCTCTTCCAAGCAGGCATGTCCAACTCGTTTGGGCAGTTATTTTTAGGCAGTGATACGAATAAGACGATTGGACGGTTATAAAGATACAATCGTTTCAAGTAGAGGAAGCTCGCTTGTTAATTTATAGTTATGCACTCGTTCATAAATAGACACCATTTTTTCCAAAGTGATTTGTATCAATGTTATGTGCCAAATTATCTGTGTAGTGCTGAGTACGAACTGCCCATATCATTGTGATTGCTAATCGCTTTAGTAGAACGCACTATATGTGTCTGATGGCTGATGTTGAACTTTTTGTAAACCTATGGTGGTACATGTCTTATTTGTGACACCCAAGAGTAATGAAGTAATCAAAACTCATACATGATTCCCAAAGTACAATATTTTGTAGTTTAAGGCTACCTAGTTTATACACTCTAACGTTAAACGTAGATGCACAAGTTCGATCCCCAGCGATGGACGTTTACATATATAGGATCCGTCTCACAAAGTAAGGCAGCAAGCAGTACCGTGGACGTTAAATGTTGCTCTGATGATTAGCCCTAAAAAATATTTTGAAGAAAGACCGTGCATCAGGCTAAAGCCAGGAGAGTAATAACGAAATTGGCGTGTGTGAACTAAATATTTCAGGGCAAACCATCAGTCAACGTTTTACGTCCACGGTAGCATTTTTTGCATTACTTCGTAAGATGGACCCCATAAAAATGTAAATGTGCGCCGGCGGGAACCAACCCGTGCACCTACCAGTCTCCTCCGGTCGCAAGGTGCATACGAATGCACCAAGCCACCGATCTCGACGGTCTACTTGACGCACGGTTTACTCACATTTCGGCATCATAGCAAGCTGTGCAGTACCTCATAATCTCAGTTTACTGTGGATGCCCAAACAGATTATGGCGCTTGGCTTTCGACTCTTTTCCGATCCACTTTATGAAAGCCCTCTTGGAGCTGATTCAAGTATTGAATGGTTCAGTAAGCGCCTTTTCCTGAGTAAGGTCGTAGACGAAATTAACTATGGATCCCGGCATTTGACTAAGGCATTTGCTACGGTAGTGTGAAACTTGCTCTTTAAAACCTCGAACCATGGAATGTTACTCATGGTTTGGAGCTGTTTGGCATGACTTTAAAAATAAGCATTTCGAAGAAGCTTTTAATAATATTGGCTAGTCCTGGGTAGATTACTGAAAGCAACCGTTCACTAATCAATAAGCATTTGTAGAATGACGTTTTTTTGAGGCAAAGCATCCGCCGCCACGAATATAATCTCGTTTTATGCTTATGGCTGTAATGTTATCTAATGCTGTTCCGAGTATTAGCGCCGCTAGACTGCATACAAAACCGATAAACCCACCAGGCGGTGGCTCCAAGGCACTATATTTTCTGAACGCTCAGGTTTTCAGATGGGTTGGTAGACATAAGCATATCGTTGATAAATCTCTGAAGTGAGTGTGGTTTTCAGACATGCGATTCTCTCCAAATCATTAAAATAGATGACTTTGGCTTTTTCCCACCAACCTTTCCTTAGCCTTGAGGCATTTCGTTCCCTCGATTGAACGTAGTAGAAACCTAACCGGATGTTGGAATCCGATCGAACATGGTAAACGCGGGAGTATACCAGCTCACAGTATATAGAATCCCTGGTGAAACTCATCTCTGCCGTTATTCCTTACAGCTGTCGAACTACTGTCGACGATCAGTAGAAGCAGCCGGGTATCACGACAAAGGCTACAGTAAATATTTAGATAACAGTTCCTAGTATTCCAACTAACGCTAGTAGGAATTACAGGCGATAAACAGCTTTTCCAGCCGACATTCGTTGCAAACCGTCCGGAGATAATGACGGCTAGCGCCCTAGATGGATCCACTACTGCAGGCCGCAAAGAAATAAAGCTTTGCTCAACCTTTTTATAAAATGTTTCATCACCTTAAAAAGGTTCAGACTTGCGTTTGCTTAGCGTCGATCTTCTTTCTCCGATCCTATTATGAACGATTCGTTTGTAATCGTTTTATCCCTATCCACGCTCGTGTTCATCAAATTATTCAATGCACACGCCCGCGCCGGCCCTTCAAGACCTTCTGGAGGCCTTTATTGGCCCTGACTTCGCTTGGGAAATGGTTTGTTTGTTGACACTTTTTTTAGGACTCTCTTTTGCTATTCGATACAACCTGGATACCAACGTAGGAGACTTTCTCAACGTTGCGTTTGTTCTGTTTTTACATTCGCTTTAAGCAGCATTGTCCACTGAGTACAAAATTTTATTGTACAAAGTTATTGTTGAACGATTTTAACCGCGTTTGTGTTTTATTCTTTAGCCTCTCCCTCTCTCTCTCTCTCTCTCTCTATATATATATATATATATATATATATCATGCATTCAGTTCACTATTTAAATAATCTGCGCTCAGCAGTACCGTGAAGTAAATGAATAAATGTAGTGGTTACAGAACTAGAAATTCAGCTGTCAAGTTGGACGAGTTGGACGGTTAAAGGCATTCAGGATTTGGCTACGCCCTGAAATTTGTACTGTATTTAATACAGACTCCGATCTTTAAGTCAGATGTTGCAAACGAGTGCGGGTAGTTTATTTCATCGATAATCCGGTTGTTAGCTGAAATTTTTAGCATTTAAGAAACAGGTAAGCAACCAAGTGCTTAAAGCATCAAAGAAGGCAAATTACTGATCCGTAGGCATTAACTATTACCATTAGGCTTCTGCATGAGACCTCTAATACAAGCGTTAATTTCGTAACGATATAAGGATTGTCGAAATGCGCTAACTAAATGTTTCCTTCACATAACTTCATATATGGTTGTTGTTATACAGTTGTTGAAGATGCAGTTTCGAATCCGTAGGATGATATTAAATTAAATATTAAAAAAGCATCATATTAAATAGTTGAGGAAATGCAGGTGTTATACAGTCTGGACAGTCAAAAAGTTTCCTGCGTATGATTTTAATTCTTGAAAGTTCAATGGACTCTATCGTAATCCCTAATTCCGCTTTGTAGGTTATGCATTAAAATGTGGTCGTGTTATACGAACGTGTAATAGGAGCATTAGTTACAGCCACGGCCCTCTTCAGGTGGAAGTATGCTGAAGCCTTTCGTTAGTTCAGAGAATAGGATGATCAACGACCAACGCTAGACAACAAGACTATTTTTAAGGTAAAAAATATTTCATATAAATGATTAGTTTGCCTTCGTACGATCCCACTGCTAAATAGAAAGATTTTCTTGTCAAAAAGCAGTAAAATGCTCAAAAATATTTGGACATTAAGAAGTCTACCTAAACAAATAGGTATGACCATCAGCCACTATTTATGGTCCACGGTAGCGTTTTGTGTATTACTTCGTAAGTCGGACATTATAAATGCAAATACGTAACGGCGGAAGTCGAATCCATACACCTTCGTCTTTCCTTTGCCACCAAGTCACCGAGCACGACATTAAGAATTCTATCTGCGATACTCTTTTTGACTTGAGCAGGTGAAGGAGGAGCCCCTTACCATTGGATCGTGACTTCGTCAGTGTGTACGTCGGATCCTTTTCAATTTTTGTTATGCCGAACGATCAGAGTCGACTGGTAACTTCAGTTCGGAGAACAAGCATGAAAATATATTATTGTCTGAATGCGTTTTAAGAGTGCCGAATATTTCCGACCTTTTAGTTGAGATTAGCTACGGATAAATAGTCCTCCGTTGATTGATTTTTAATAAAAGCCCCCAAAGATCGGAAAAGCTGGCGATACGTGAAGGACATATAACGGGATCGTGGCTTTGACGCAAGCTCGTTGACAGGAAGAATTCAAATAATTAGGGTCCATTACTTCTTGTGAAACTACACACATATCCTAGCCGCAGGCGGCCTCCTACTGTGCTCCCCAACGATATACATAGTCTTTGCGAATTGGCAGGATGCCATTTTATGAAAACTGCTTTAAGATGTTGAAGGGAAACATTGTCCAACTATGAAAGTTCTTGGTGTATTTTGTGAGAGACACAAACCCAGAGTTGTGCTGCCACCGTGCTCGGCCTCGATTCTGGACGACAGCTTAGGCTCCTCACGTTATTTTTAAGAAACTCACCAAGCATTTTACAGCACTAATTTTTTTTGAAACTCAAACAGACCTTCGAGCACAACTTGCATCCCTTTGACAGGCTGCTGATGCCTCTCAGACTATGTGATATTAATGTATTCAAAGTTCGAATGGGTTTTGGGGGTACTGTGCTTGGATGTGTGACTGGTGTCACCAATGTGCCTAGCAAGTTATTAAAGAATTCAGCTATCGCGTGACTTTGGTTAGCATTATTAACAGATTATGCAAGAGTAGCCTATCGTTGACCAAATTTAAGGACGCAAAGATAGGACAAAGGGGAGTGCACTCAGGCAGTCAACTATCGGTCAACATCTCTAGTCGATCATCTATCCGAATTTTTGGAGAAGCTGGTGACTAGTAGGGTAGAAAGACATCTTTAAGCTGTTAAATTTTTGTCCAGTTTAAATTTCGGAGATCACCGTCGACTGAGATCGCCCCTGCACATTTCTGTCACGAAGTTTCTGTTGCGACTTTGATTAAGCTGGTTTGTCTTGAGCTATCCGGAGACATGGAGGCCACCTTTAACTGTGTGCATCGTTCGATGTTCCTGCACATGTGGGAGTGTCTTAGTTGTTCATCTATGACAGATTGCTTCAGGTCTCCCCAGAAAAGAGCAGGCGGTTGCGAACATTGAATTTAGATGGGAGGTAGTTAACATCGAAGCACCTTAAGGCTCGGAGTTTGGGCCATATAAACGTCATTACCTGAACCTTACTCCGTTCAAATTTTCAGCTGGGACTTATGTGAGAGTGTAGGCTATTTGCAGATGAGATTTCGCTGTTCCTTTGTCTTGAATCCATTAGCCTTAACAATCTTTCCTTTATCTCTTAGCGGTTTTATGGTCTGATCGTGAAGTCCCGCAAAATAATGGAAGAAACCCGCCCGAGATTGCCTTTCCTCTCACCGCGGCCGCCAGCCGCTTCAATCGTCGCAACTCCACATTTGTAATACTTTTTATACGGAATGGTCTAGCATGCGCGTTCTAGCCTGTCTATATATATATATATATATAATGTCCACAAAGTACAAAGTTGTGTTCACGGCTGGAGAAGTTTTTTAAAATAATTGGAGCTAAATCTTCAGCAATTGAGATACAATTTTGTTATTATTTTTGCGAGAGCTTAAGCGGTGTTAAACTCGCAGTTTCGCCATTAAGCCAACATTTGTATTGCAACCAATACGCTAAATAAAATATGTGTTTGGGTATATTCTTGCTGAGTAAAATGCCTTCGCAATAGGTTGAGTAAACGGTTTGCAGTTGGCAAATAGGTTGATTCTAAGAGCCTTTTCATTTGGCTATAAATGGCATCCGGCATCAGTGTGTTTACTTCCAGAATTGCAAATTTTTACGTCGTTTTTGTTTGCGTCGCTAAAGAGACAAAAGCAGAGTTTTCCCGGATGGCGACAGCATCATTTTGAGAATAAATAAACAGGAAACGGGATTCTGCGGTGGTAAAACGGTGCACATTAATACGGCCAAAAATTAAAATTATATTAGCGCAACATTTCGTTTATCCTAATAAGTGCACATGTGGGCTTTATGATTCATTTTTCAGAGGTGTTTAAGCATCCGAATAGCTACCAATAACCGCCGTTGCTAGAACGGTTTCATGATAAATCAATGTAACACTAATCAGCAAACGCGCTGAGAAATTAGCGTTGGAACAAAGCGATGGAGTTATATCAAAAATTTTTTGGATTCTATTAGCAATCTAAATTTGAGCAGCCGTTATCTAAAGGTATGCAGTTTCCATCGCTGCCATTTAAAACTCTTGATTATCCACAATGTGATGTATGAAATGGAATGTCTGTGACGTCGAGATGGTAAACATTCGAAGTTATTGTTACATTGCTTGTGTTTGCAATATTCGTTTAGTTGATTATAGAGCACGTTCTTGTTAGTCACCTAAATGTTGCATGAATGGCTTCAGGCGGTGAGCACACGAGTATCAAGAAAATATGAGCATTGGTATCTCATTTATGGAAATCGGGTTTTATATTAGCTGTTTAACTATACTCTGCTGGCGTAAGTATTTTAAGTTGGCTGCGTCTTGCATTACGCGGCAAATTCTCCGAACCAGCGAACACTGGTGAAGTGACACAACATTACTAAAGCGCATCTTTTTTGTAGTAGTTCCGAATTCAGTTTCATACCTAAGTGTCGTATATTTAATTAGTACACTTTGCAGCTAAAACATATGCTTCTATCCCAACAAAACGGAAAAAAGTAAGGCCTATATTCTTGTACGAAATTTTCGAATGCGTTGGTTTGGAAATATAATTTATATGTGTTGCATCCTTACCGTTTGCATGCCAGCGAGCCTCTCGATTTGTCACTAGCTTATGCCAGATGTGTATTTTTTGAGTGTCCTTTGGGTCATGTAATACTTTTGAATAAATGATTTAGTGGATTGGGGACCATTATTTTAAAGCGATCTTCACGACAGTCGGGAGCGCTTTATTTTTGTATATAAAACTGGGATAAAACTTCCTAGCATGTGCTATGTTGTTCAGATTAGCTGCTTTATGATGACAATTATAGTTACAGTTGTATAAATAAATGATTTTTATTATATTTGTGTGTACCGAAGTTATCAGTTTCATTAATTGTAGGTTCATTTTTATTAATTTCTGTACAATGTGTTCACTAAGAATATTTCTGTATGTCAAATACGTTAAGATGTTATAACCTATGCAGCGCGTGGTATCGATTGCCTTCATTAACAACCATAGGTGGCAGACTCAGATACAAAGCCAAAAATATTATGTAGCTATAGACTCCCCTAGATCTACTTGTTTTAATTACACATATGTTTGACCTAAAATTTGGCTTAATGGAAATTAATTTTTGGCATTTCTGAAAACGTCGGATAAAAACTGACAGGACTGGATCGTATGAAATCCGGTTATGCTCGTAGTGTTTTGAATTTCTATGCCAGGGAAACAACTTCTACAAAGTGTTTTCGGGCTGCGGTACGAGCTTTATGAAGATGGCGTCAATGCTTTATTGGCATGGTTGGATCGTCCTCGGCGTGAGGCATGAGAATGGGCATTGTTGCAACTAGTTTTTCCCTTAATTCACATTATCCAATTTTGTGCCGAGGTGTGACGATAGACGGTCGGCGAACACCGTATTAAAACATGGCATCTATCGCCAGGGATGAAGTTTTGAATTGCTTCTGGCGACGCTGGCAAGGTCATCCAATGCGGTTTAAGATTATTCCCGAAGCACTATCGTAAATGCTGCCGCCAAGTAAATAGCAATGGAAATTCCCATTCAATGGCCCCAAATAAAAATTTTACTCCCAAGAATTAGATTCAAGCGATGGCGTCACGTTGGTTGAATCGCCATGCCCAAATTGGTGGCGTGGTCAGGCCTGGGACTACATATACCATATGCCCAGTCGAACACCATTATCTGACGAAACGTAGTAATTCCTTGAGTAGTTGATACCAACAGATTCAACATCGTAAAGCCCTGTCGTTAATGCAGAGGAACGCTATGAAAAATAGTGTTCGACGTACCCATAACAATCAATAGAAGCAAACAAGAACAACGCCGTAGATGATTAATAATGTGAGCAAATAAAGTCGGCCAATGGTACTCATCACAACGTTGAGCCAGATACGAGAGCTCCGTTTGAGAGTTGGCTGCTCTACATTAACAGTGTCTTGACTGAAATTCTCATTCTCGTTCACGTTTCCACCATTAGCTGGCGGTTTCTGACTTATTGGTTGGCGTGGGTGGTCCACTTTAGAACCTTCGCCAATAGTCTGATAGTTTTTGCTTATGGATTCCGTCAGGAAACTTGATTAAGATAATACGTAACTTTTATTTCGATGGCTTTATCACCAACTATCAGTGGTGGATTTTGGCGAGAATTGAAAAAAAATATTAGATTACTATGCATTTTTGGTTAATATACAGTATGATGTACCTAAACTAGTAGCTTTGAAATGCGACTTTGTCGTGTTGGAGCTCAAAAAAGAGCCCTTGAATGCAGCTAGAGAAGTTTCGTCCTGTAAAACTAAGTTACCCAACTAAAGGAAAAAGGTCGTTTCTTTATTCATTACAAAATAATCTTTAAAACTCTAGAGTTATTCCAGCACCTGTGGGAAGCGATCTGAATAATGAGCGTGCTATTTCAAGCTCAACACATCTCCCCTCACTGTACGCATGGCTCACAATCCAACTATCTCGTTCAATGTGTAATTGCACCTGAGTTTAGGGCGTCGTAAGTATCACGCCACCGCACAGTTCTTTTTTTTTAACTTGCCTCTAGAAAGGAAAGTAACCATGGCTGTCTGAATTGATCCTAAGTTGTCCGAAGGCTAGCAGTGAAACAATTTCAATCGCATTGCAGAGTAGCAAATATCTTATTCACAAGAGCATGACATGTGTATTGATCCCATTCACATGAAGATGCTTGCTTTTAAATAAAGCACGTTACTTTGTCACCTTCAATTGAACTATAGACGTATCTCTCTTCGCATAGGGATTTCTGATTATGACGTAGCTATTCTGACCTCTCGATACAGTGAATAGCTTATGAAATCTCGTATCGATTATTTCTGTACTCTATATGGATCCATCAAGTATGTTATAGCTATTCGTGATGTATGTCCTTAATGTGTGCTCATAACTACAGTTTTTGTCGACGATGCCAGACTCTCTCTGCAATTTGCTTTATTATTGTTATAGTTTTGTAGTTGTTCGTCATGATACTGCCTAACATTTGGGCATTTTGCATTACGTTGTAAAAAACGACTGCATTTATGTTTTTACTTTGCTCATAACACCTAAATATTTTAAGTTTGAACGTGGCAGCAATCGTCTATATATAATACCAATGCGGTAAGGAATATCTACTTGACCGAATTAATGTTTTCTGGTTATTTAAAAAATGCACGTAGATTTAGGACATTCTTTTGAATAGCCTGATTTCTGCCATATAACTTCTTTACTCATTCTTTTTTGGAGTCCGGAATAGACCAGCGTCAAACGAAGTCACACATAGACAATTCTGGGAACTGGAGATTCGAACATTTGTTGCTATTTAATTAACTAGCTGCTTGTAGGCTGTCGTACTAACGGCACACCCATCAAACGATCGACCCCAATTATCTTCACAGTTATAAGAGAATGAAAATAGAAGTTGTTGAGCCCTACTTTTTTATCTTTTGGAGGAGGGTTAGTTGACAACTGCAGTCGCGCAATATATTTTTGCAAACACAGTGCAGAATACTTAAACAAGAAGCAGCTCAAACTGGACAGCAGGCCCAAGGCCAAGCCACAGGGTCCGTACAAGAAATGCCATATACCAGAACGACATTTTAATGTAATACTTCACGTCGTCGTTCCACGACATGGACGTAAACGACGTATTTTTCTGATATCTCAAGTTACGTTGATACGCAAAGTTAACGTAGACAACTAGTCGTGTTCCTTCAAGAAGCCTGCCTATAAGGGATGCATAAAAACAGGCCAATAATCAGTGTGTTGTAAAGACCCTTGTTATGAAAGTCCTTTTTTCATCCTAAGTTGCGGTATAATAAAAGATTTGCTCAACTGTACACTCGTTTCCTCTGTTAGCTAAAGCAACTGCCCCAAGATATCTAATACTGTATTTCTTACTGATTTTGTTCTGCACCTCCTGCCTCATATTCTAAATAATCTAATTGTAAGTAACTTGTTTTCTTGGCGAGTGTCTTACTTTAAGCGACCCCTTCTATCCTAGTAAATAAATGTTTTCCTTCGATACTAGTGGATCAGAAATGTGTGCACCACCATTACCAAACTTGAAAATACCAATTAGGAACGTTGAGTTTTGAAATCACAAAGAAGCTTCAACATTTCATTTAAAGCCTCAACATTTCACTACTGCAACTCCAATGCGCTGAGGTAAGCTAAAGTATTGTGGCGGCAAATAAAAATCAGGCTTGAGGACGGACGATACATTGCACTTTTTTTAAGAGCCGCGCTGACGTTCGCATACGAAGTGGAGATTATTTGGGAGGACCTAAACTAAGTAGGCCTCGAGGTCTTAAATCGCTTGAAGGCATCTTACCTCAAACGTGTTCTCGTCTTACACCGTGCGACTCGAAAGAGACTCGTGTATCTCCTTGCCCACACTCCGCTCCTCATTAAAGAGCCTAGGAACAGCTTCAGTAAACCTGCGGTTTTCGTCTACATCGATATGCTCTCGTCCTAAGAGAGAAAAGTCAGAAATATTCATCCTGGTTTCTCAAACACGGGGCAATGAACGATGACAGGTGGAGGGATTCAAATATATTGAACCGATGGGTTATGGTGGGATTCGCTGTGCACGGATTTCATCACAAGCTATGCTCCCTGGGTTTACCACGATCCTGCCCTCGTATGTGTACGTGCACGATACGGTCGTATCTGCGGGAAATAATATGCGACCGAATGTGCCTATGTCATTTCGCTAGCCTCTCTGGCGAGCTTAACCTAATTCATCCAAGGAACTAATAGCACTTAGCATGAGATGTTCTTGGTCGTGCTCGATCATGATCGAAGCCTATTTATCAGCTCATCCTCACGAGCTCCTCTGTTATATTTGTTGCACGACGCGATAAGCGTGTTTAATAAATCGTAATAATGATTGAAAAATTCTCTTCCGTGAACAGCTGTTGGTGTTTTCTGCTCGTTTAACTTTATCTGCCAGAATTCTAGTTGCGTTTGTGAAAGCACAATATCATGCGCGCGGTTTCAGCCACTCCTACTATCAAAAAGAATGCAGGCTGTCAGCCTATGCAGTTTCTGAAAACTATTCATACCAAATCAGGCTTGGACACGCTTTACTGCTCAACGTGGCAAGATTATATAGATGTCCGATATAATAACGTTACTGCTTTCATTGTCCCTCAATCAGGCTCCCCTGAAGCATTTATTTGCGTGCCCGCCTGTCTGACAAGACGCCAACTAGACGACGAAAAGGTAATGAGTTAGCCCCAAACATACCGTTTTATTCCAAAATGAAAAGGAGTTTAGTCTGTTTTTGCAATACTAAAATCATACATATCTTAGTTTGTAATTATTTGGCATGTCTGAACGGTTTCGCCGCACTGCCACGACATTATAACAATCGAAAGTCAAAAAATAATATTCTCTAGAATTTAAATAAAAGCAACTGAGACAACGGATGGCCATGCAACGTCGATGTGACCAAGGACAAGCGATGGTCACAAAGTCTTACTGACTGAAGCAGTAAGAATGTATTTTACCCCGTGTTGAAACCATTCATGCCGCTACAATTGTAAGACCGAGTCAATAAAAGCTCTACTCGCATATGCAATCTCAATTAATTTTAATATCGATTTCCAAATGTTGAATAAAAAATTTGCACGATTTGTCCGATTTAGTAAAATCGGACATCCAAGAGAAGCACCATTTTTGGACTTACAAACTCGCAAGATCTTTACTTACAGAATAAAACCTAAATTCAAATTTAGCGCGGCAGCGTTTAAAGCTATGTTTGCCATTTTGTAGTAAACGGAAAAGCTTTTTTGGAAGAACTTGGGCCATCAGATTTAGAACTTTTTAGTATGTCTCTACATATCTGCCATGTAATAATCGCGTGTTGTGTTCACCTACCGGATACGACGATGGCTCAAATTAAATCAATTTGGAAACGAATAAATAATAGCAATAATAATTGATGCCTTATCAAACGTAATTGCCCCAAATAGGTCGTTTCGACAAGTCTACGTCGCTATTATATAAGTTCTATGTTGACCAATATACGGAATTACTAAGGAGCCGAAAGTTTTGCGAGCCCCAAGATGATCTGTTCAAATATATACCATGTATGGGCTCAATATTGAGTGTATGTGGATACTATGCTAAGAAATGAGCTGTCTGGTTTTGCTTTTTCGAACTGCAAGGGAGCCAAAGCTTAATAACTCAATCAGTAATGCGAACTGTGATCACAAAGTACTAAAACAATTGGCGTCCTCAACCGAAATTAATTTGTGTGTGTAATTACTAATACATAACGTTCATCGCTACTAAAATGTCACCTACAAAGGATAATGGAAGATTAAACTGTGTTCAACTCCTAAGCAATGAGAATAAATATTTGGGTAATTCGAGGCTCAATTGACTCATTGGCTCAATTAGGGTTCAATGATGCTCAAGCTAAAATTGTTTTGGCTTTCCATTTTCAAGCAGATGTACGTAAGGTTCTGCCTAGTCGCGTTACGACCTTGCTTTATACAGGTGAGTCAAACGTGATCGCGTACCTACTACGTAAAGAGAGACGGTGTTGTTGATCAGCCCATGACTCTGACCAGACGAGACAGATTGAACACTGCATACTTCTAGATGAAAATACGGCACACTCTGTTTTTATCACGTTTATTGTTTAGCGACAAGCACACCACTCAGTTTAACAGTATGCTATGTCGGTCCGGTACAATAGGGTAATTTAGGGAGGCGTTATCTTCAACTGTTTTTGTATGATTGAATTCATTAATACAGTTTCATCTGTAGATTAGTAGTACATTAGAGATTTTAAGGGCCTAAGCTGTAGTGTTTAAGGCTCACATTTAAAACGACGGTCTCGAATACCATTTATTGTTTATGAATATTGTGCGTTTAGTTTATGAATCTCAGAGGATTATATTGCCGATCGCTACGCCTTAAATGACTCAAGTTATTTACTGATGACGTGCAGTAAGTGAACACCCTTCACTTATTGTCTAAAACATACAGCAATTTTTTCAGGATGTATTATGTCTTCCCTTACTTGGTTTACTTACTTCACTCAATTACTTATTTCAGACTTGGTTAACTAAACGTAAATACACAACGCACTAATTGGTCAGTTTAAAGACATTGACTAACAATGCAGACTCAAGCGGTCTTTCGCCCGCTTGTGCACCGCCAACTTGGTAACAATACAGCCATCATCCCTCCGTAAATTCATCTTTGCCATGTCTCAGTGCATAACCAGATGTTGATTTCAACTGTTAAGAAGAGCAATCCAAAGGAAAATGGAGTACGTTCTAGCCGTGACACGTTATCTTGCAGTCATCCAAAAATGGTCAAGAGTCCAAGGTGTGATGGATCCGTTTTCTGTGACCCTGCACAGTTCAGCTAACGAGTCCCCGGATGTCGAAGCGATGAAGAACAAGTAGCAAGAGTGGGCCAACAGTCAGAGGGCGCTACGATAATCGTGTCGAGCTCGGTGGCATGGTGTATTCGTATGCGCCTTGCGACTGGACGTAGGTGCACAGGTTCGATTCCCGCCGGTGCACATTTACATTTATATGGGGTCCGTCTTACGAAGTGTAGCTAGATAGACTAAGCGAGTAGGCGAGCTCGGTGGCTCTGGGGTGCATTCGTATGCGCCTTGCGACTGGAGGAGACACGTAGACGGGTTCGATCCCCGCCGGTGCACATTTACATTTACATGGGGTCCGTCTTACGAAGTAATGCAAAACGGCTACCGTGGACGTTAAATGTTGGCTGATGGTCAGCTTTAAAAAATACGATAATCGTACTTGCCTACCGATCGAGGAAACTCAACGCCAAAAACGGGAGCGTAGTGGCTTTTAGACTCGGCCGCCACGTAAAAGGCCGCCACGGATAAAGTATATTTAATGTGTTTACACTAATTCAAATAGTGGCGAGAAAAGCTGATAGTAGGACACATCCAGAAGGAGAGACGACGCTGCTCAAGTTCTTTTTTGTAAAGATACGCAAATCTTTTAAATGATGATATATAGAAAGCTGATGAACGATCGCGCTTTAAAAGTTTGATGCATGAAACAAAGTTATAGCTTCCTATCGACAAATATGACTTTTGAGTTACAGCACGGTCGGCATCGATAAAGTACGACACCACACATGATAACCATACTGGAATCAACGACCAAACACCATTGTTGCATATGTCTGTATTTCTGGTCGCATTGAAAAAACGATGCCACAGACGCATATATTATAGGTATCTACAGATACCTAGATGCCATCCAAATGTCATAGAAGCCTTCGCAAATAAATAGAGGATGAGTAAATTTAAGTGGCCCTAATCGTTGAAACATGGTTCTCAAAAGATGACGCGAATACCAAGTGAACCAAATGATAAAGGCAATTTCATGGAGACAAATGATGAGCGCTTATACTAGTCAAGAAAAACATGTACAAGCTTTGACGTATTTACCCGTTTGCTAGGATCCGTAACATTCAGTATTATTCTTTTTGATCAAATAATAAGGTTAGCGTCTTTCCACTTTTCGTTGAAAGGATCAAGTGAATACCTATCAGACTGAATGGAAGCTAAGCTAGAATAAAAATTTCGCTGAAAAGCTCCATGAGATTATAGATAAGTAACACACGACAGTATCTGCTGGCGACTTCCTCCAACCTTAAAAAAACTGGAAAACCTCAGAGGCACCGGAACCCGTGACCACAGAGTATCTAATGAGATATCCTGCTCGGATCTGTGCCATAACGGCCTTGCTATGTTTGTTATTAGTTTAAACTGACGCAGCAGAGACCCTTCTTTCGTTTTGCGTACGCTTCTGTATAACAATAGTTTGGTTTCTGGGGTTCAAGAGCATTCAAGTTCACTTAAGACCGCCTGTTATCTAAGAAGGCTCTTCATTACTGCCTGTCCCAAAAAGTCCCTCTGTAAAAAGTAGACTGAACTGCGCCATCGGAGACTACCGGTCAGTGAATTGAAGTGGACTGATCTCTCTTCTTCGTGAATTTCAATGATATGAATGTCAGATACGAGCTAATTAATCATCGGATATCTACATAATTTGATTAAAAAACACGTAGAATTTAAAACAACTCACACCTTCAAAGCAGATACCTCTAAACTCCACATTGCTTTCACTAAGACTAAAGATGAAATGAGTATGACCATCTCGCAAAAAAGGCTGGCAAAGGCAAACAGGAGACAACGCATTGTGACCTACCACGCCATTTCACAGTGTCCTAACAGTGCAGCCACTTATCATAACTCCGCCAATAACAGAATTGCAGTTAAAAAAAAAAAGTAAATATATATATACGGTGCGCTACATATATATATATATATATATATAT
>MNPL01009838.1:31014-49387 GCA_002081605.1 Tropilaelaps mercedesae | reverse complement strand
GGGGGGGGGGGGGGGGGGGGAGGCCTGAGGATCGGCGGCGAAGAACGGTTGGGGTAGGGCCTCGTATGGAGGAGACGCGTCGCAAGCGTTCCCATTTGCCACCTGTCAAAGGGCCGCTGAAAGCGAGGCGACGCCGATGGGAACGCGTCGACCACTCCGAACGGATCGACCTCTTTGGCTAAAGGCCAGCCCGTTCCTATGCGGCCAGTTAGGTTCCTACTAATTGCTTGGTCCCCCGTCCAGTGGCTAGTGCAGACCTTTCGGGTTTCAGCGCCGAGTTCGACTTCGGGACCAGCTGGACACGGCCCCCGAGCGGGGCGAGGTGGCTAAAAGGAAAAGCACCGAAGAAGCGGAGGGGAGGCTGGAGGACGTGCGAACGAGGCCGACACAAACTACGTCTACCCTCTCAGCGTGTTTTGTAATGTGTCATATTTTTTTCTCCGTTCTCCGACAGTCTCTGTCTGTATGCGGCGGCGGGGGGGGGGGCAACGTCGGACGACGGATGCCCTCGCGGTGGCAAGCTTCCAAAGGCCGTCCGTCTTTCTGTTCTCCATGACGGCCCTCCGTCGTGCTGTGTCGTTGACTCGTCAGTGCAAAAACGTGCCATTCAGTTAACTCAGGACGCCAACGGACGCTTTCACGCTCTGGGTCGCGTTCGACGCGATAGCGACGCTATAGCGTCAACGAATGTTTCGCCCGGCGTTAGGCGTTCATGGAAACCGAGTATCTTCTCGTGGCCGTCGCTCGGGTCGGCCGCTCAATGCGTTTCGTCAGGTCGAGAAGGAATTTCGTGAGATGTTCAAGCGATCCGAAGACGAGAGATTTGCGTCGATCGGACATATTTGTCTCGTCCACGTTGCGTCACTGCTGAGTCGATGTGCGTCGAAAACGTCGACGCTTTCCGAGACGGAATGGCTTAAACGCGCACGCATCGTACGTGTCCCCGTTCGGACCGATCTCTCCGACAGAGCTATACGACGTGCATTGGTCACGCGTATTCCTCGACGAAGAAGACACGTCTGAAGACCAACCCAGATGGAGAGAGGGTAACGGAATCTGGGCCAGGGTCAGACTCAAGGTGCCATCGCAAGCAGGGGCGATGTTTTTCTAGCCATCTCGCTCCGATAGTGCTTCTAGGTTAGGTAGACGTGAACTTTGCGTGCGCGTCGTGAGCCAGTCGTGAGCCACTGCGCCGAACGACAGAAGCCCAAAAACGGGACGCGGCTAGAAGCGCCCGCGTCAGGTGTGATCTGTCCCACAGACCCATTCAAAACGACGCGCAAACCACGCGTCGAACCAGCGGACGGTAATCGAGACGAAATCTCATTTTTCTGCTTCGCTCTGCCATCGACTTCGGCGTCTGTTCGTCCGCACCAGAGTTCTTCGTTCACTGCCGCGTGTCCAGAGGAGTCTGATCCGGCGGAGGTTGAGGAGGCCAAATTATGTCTGTGCAGCGGCCAGGAGTCGAAACGCTTTAGGACCCGCTTTAGGTCGATCGGGCGTCTCGCCGCCCGAGCGTGCCATAAACACTTGGGCGTCTGTTTAGGTCCGATTTTGTTCAGTTGACGTTCAAAAACGAAACGCGGACTTGATGTCGCACTGGATCGAGTTTCCCTTCTGATGTCCGTTAAAATGAACAAAGTTGGATTACGCGCCGCTGCGTTGAAACGAATTTGTCTCAAAGTAGAGAAGTTCTTTGTCTTCTTCGGACCATTTTCTCGGATCGGCAGGTCCACTAGTCCGCCGTGTCGTTTCATGGCATCGCAATCTCTGTTGGAAACCGGAACCTGGCGGTTCCGTCGCTTGTGAGACGTCGTCGGTTTTCGCCCGTCCACTTCCGGCCTGACCGAAGAAGCGTAGCTTGATCTGTGTGCGCCATGCAGGAAGTCTTTATATCGAAGAAAGGTCGTCCTGGTGCGATTATTTGTTGGTTGTCTTTCGTGCGGTTGACCTTTGAGTTCTACCTGTTGGTCCACTCGATAATAATCCAACCTCTATCGTTTGTCACCACGTGTCGCTATCAGCTGTGATTAGTTGGCGCCGGACATCGCTGGCGAAAAAGCGTTTTCGTCGGTCATGTCGCCTTCTCGCGGCAAACCGCGGGCGAAGTCTGTCGCAAACGAGGCGAGGTTTCTCTCGGGAAGATGAATCTGAAGTTTGGAATCTCTTTTGCACGAGCGAAGCTGCTCAGCGACAACGAAGAGATGTTTTCAGGAACTTTTTTTCAAAACATAATCAGGTGAACGACGACGACGACGACTAAGATCCTAAGGGGACCAGAGCAGGCATCAAATTCATGCGCGAATTCATGCGCGTAAGAAAACCAGACTCTCTTGCAATGAAGACGCTTTTCTCTGGATTATATTGCTCTCAGGCTATTCGGCAAATCACGCTGCGGAGCAAAAGCGTTGCGCTACGGCGCAAAAGCAGAGCAAGGCAAATGTTGGGCGCGTATTGCGCATCGAAACGCACGCGCTACGCGAGTCAGCTATCATTTTCTGAATGACAACGAGCGGTTACCCTCGCATGTGATTGGAAGAGGAAGAACATGCTTGAATTTGTTTCAGCGATGGCGGTACAAGGCGCGCAAGGTTCACCTTTCTGACGTGCCCCATCGCTTTTTTATGTTCCGCTGTCGTTTCGCAACGACGCCCCGGACGACGAAGCGGTCCAGGCCCGTCCTGAACGAACTACTTTTTGACCGAACGACATTGAAACCCATTGGGAAACGGTAGACGCGCGCTACCGTTCAGCTGGTACCATAAATACATTCCACGAACAAGGCCACAGAAAGCGTTTGAAGTCATGCGTGTCACTCAACCCGGTTATGGCGAACTTAGAGGAACTTGAGAATTGCGTCGTGCAACCATCGTAGACAAGCGTTGTGTACCACTATGATAGGATCTACCCCCAGCGTAGATCCACCGCGTTAATGTGCGTAAACGTCACCTGAACCGTCTTGAAGCGTCCGACTTGAAGTCGACAGGACCTCGGCGTAAGCGGAAATCACGACACATCCACGCCGTTCGTCGGCCCCGAATAGTATTCGCGCTCAAATCGAACGTCTACAATCATTAAATTGGGAAAGGGTGTCCCCTGGCGGGGGGCCAGAGGAGGCGCGGTGGCTCGCAATTCTTCCCGCTTCTACTTCCCTCGTAGTAATAAATGTGTTTAGCGTTAGAGACACCTAACTACGGCCGCTAACAACGTATCCGGCCTTGACAAACCGTCCATTTCGCTCGAAGGAAACGTTCAAATGGCCATTCGGATTCGGCCCTGTCCTGTCCCCTAAGCAGGACGGAGCTCGGCGAAGACTCAGACACTGGAGTCGGAGCCAACTGATCTATCGTGCAAGCACATTTGTGCTCTAGGTCGGGTCGGTCGAAAGGGGGCGGCGCGTAGAGACTACGTGAGATTGCCTGTAGATACGATACTTTATTGGGTGTCCAATTCATGTGTCGACGGAAACAAGACCTCGAAAAGTGTTGCATTCTTGTCGATCACCCCACGAAGCTAAGCGATAGACTCGGAATGTTCGTTTTTGACAGCCAAACTGAGAAACGCGTCTGTATGCGCAATTGGTCGCGATGTACGGCGCCATGTAATGGATGACAAAATAGTCCCCGTCGGTGACAGAGCTGGGTACGATTTCTCCGAAGCAGTGACAAAAAGTGACTGTTTGCTCTGAACGGGCTAGCGCGAGCACTGCCGAGGAATCGGGACAGACGCCGCACATCCCCGCTCCGTCCTGGATTAGGATGATCTTTCCATTCGCGGGAGGTAAGGAACAGTACCCCACTGCTGCGATGGCTACTTGAAGTCCTCGTTCCGATGCTCTTCGTCATTAATGAACGACACAACACGGAAAAACGGCGAGACCGAGGGCGATTGCGAGGGTACACCAGAGCCGCTTCCACTTCGTCGGACATCGACCACCCGCCAGGCCCCCCAAGCCACCCCAACATGAGCTGTCACTCCGAGGGCCGTATGGATATCCCCATCGGCGCAGCCGCACCTCGTTAAGCTTGAGAGAGGCCGTTCTCGTCTAACAAAGTGGAGAAGTTCATGGAAACCACACGATTATACCATGTCCATGTATCGGACGGCGTGAACACGCCGAAAATGAACCCCACGCCTTCGTCGCTGAGCGGTGCTCTGGCTCTCATAAGAGCCTTCAGCATTACTCGATAGACTGACTATCACGGCCGGCGATTCGCTGAAGTTCGACTTGGCAATGCGAAAATGGCTTTCAACGCCACTTTTTCGACCTGAAGCGCGTCGTAGCTCGGAAGTGTTCAAAGTTCGCTGTCGCTCGAGGTTACGCGCGACGTGCATCTCCTGCGAGTGAACGCCGAGCCGCGACGACTTGACGTTGGCGTCGGCGACCGCGGCCGGTGCGTCCTGAGATGAGCGCAGGATCACCTCAATACGCACGCAGTGAAGCACAGGGGCAAAAGGGTCGCCTCGGGAGAAGTCAGATGACGTGCGTGGCCTGTTTCCGTTTTTGCCAAAACTCTTCCTCATTTCGTCGTCTATCGCTTCTAACGAGAAGCCATGCACCCACATTCGTCTTCTCGCCATGGCTACGCTTTCCATCGGATTACACCCCAAGTGGATAACGGCCGACAGGAGTTGCCCCCCCGGCGTTCGACTTCGTATGGCGAAAATGTCCGGACCAAGGCCTGGGGCTGTGTTAATGGTAATTCTCCCACGGAACCATTCACTTTGCCCTAATGCAGTTTCGCTTTTTACTCTTGTTCCTCCCTTCGATACCACTCCTTGGCGGCATTAGCGACCAATACCGTTGCCACCCGGTGAGAGGAGACGTCCTGTTAGGCCACGGGTCCTTTCGGGATGGACCAACGACTGGTTAGTCATGACACGGGACGACGACAGTTCGTAACGTCTGAGCAGTAAAACTCGACTAGGCGAACTTTCACCTACGCGCTTTACACCCAGCCGTTGCGTCCGTGGCGCACGTCTCGCACTAGCGTGAATTGCCCCAACAACGGATAGCGGGGCAACGGGCGACGGCAACAGAAGCAGGCGTGACAAAAAATCGAGGGGACAACGTTATCACAAGGTCCGTTGTGAAGTGAACACGTCTGGCGGATCCTGCAGGAGCTCCTTTAGGGCGCGTCTGGCCTATTTTAGGAGGATATTTGTACGCTACGCAGTTCCCTATTTCGGTCCATCGTCGACAAATTGTCGTGGCCGCTCGATTAATATTGAACTGGAGTGGCCGCCGCCTTGGCCTCCGCGACGCGCAGATGAATAACTTGCGTGTGGGAACGGTAGTTACTTAGCTGACACATTTCTTTCAAGGAAAATATGCTCTAAAATGTCGAATATTTCTCTGAACGCCACCATCCGCCCAGGAGAGTCAATTGCCACCGTCAGAGATCTTTACGCGCTTGACACTGACGCTATTCGGACTTTAAAGCGTTCGCTTTTTTTTTTTAGACCAGACAAGTTCGCCGAGTCGACAGAAAAAAGCTCTTCGGACTTCGACCTGTTCGACTCCGGGTGTGACCACAATCCCGAGCAGTGTCTCGGATTTCGCCGTCAGCTTTCGCTGATTTTACATGACACATTCACATAGCCACGAAGCGTCTAGCCGGGAAGCGACTTCCCTCTGGCTGACGCGCTTCCCGTGCGTGCCCGACCCCCATGTGGCTCTGCCACGCAATCAGATCCCCCTGAAGCTCGCGGTCGAGCGCCCGTCGTGTTCGGCGGATATGGCACCCCCCGGGCTACGTAGGCGTGTCCTGCACGTCAGCCAGGACCCGTGTTTCGTGACGGAAGGCCAAATCGCTGTTCTTCTCGAAGGGGCGAGGGGTCCGCGCAGTCTCATGCGAGCGAACGAGGGTGAAGGATCGCGTTAGCCCATTTTCGACGTCGCGCGTTGAAAGTTACTACTTACGTAATCCTTAAACACTGCTAGAATTGTTTGACTGTGGATTCAGCTACCGATGGGTGGGGGGGGCGCTTATGGCGGCTGTCATGGCCTCGATAGCGGTCGAAACAGATGTTCGATGTGTCCTCACCGTAGAAGAACGCACCCTTTGCCAGATTCCGCCAATCTTCTACGTCCTCTGCCACGGCTCGCCGGTCGCGTGCGTCGCCCTACTTTAGCCGAAGCAAAAAGTTTTAGGAAGAGGCGCTGCAGCGACTCTGGGTCGCCCAGAACTGGCGACCCCGCACCGTACGAGTTCGCCTAGTACACGAGAAGGTCTTCAAGACGTAAATAATTGACTATCATGGAAGGGGAAAGCGTTTGACAACGAACCTCGTATGGGCAGTTGTTCAAAAAAAAGAGTACTAGCGACTCAGTCAGCTTTTCCACTTCAGCGTGACATCAGCGGGGTGGAGACGGCGCTGTTGTTATTCGACGGAAAAGGAGACAAACCGACAGAATCCCTAAAAGCTACAATTGAGCGTTAAATCGTTGCCAGACGCTGCAAAGTGATTGGGTCGGTATTCGAAAAAAGTGATAGAACTGCCTTTGAGCTTTTTGCCCCATACACCCGACGGCTTGCCACATCGCCCTCACTGAGGGCCAGCTATGACCCGCCCCTGGGAGTCTCACGGCCCACATTGGTGGTGCTTTTCCCACGACTTCAGGCTGAGGGCTAAGCTAGCATTACCTCTTAATGTTATCTACCATCGATCCGGCGGACTTCTTCGGCTTTCACGAGTGCAGTTCTCTACATTCAACGACAATGTTGACAATTTGAGGACGCCCCCGAGCGTTCTCACTGGCCGGCCGCAGCGCAAAAGTCGTGCCCAGATTAGCCATCGACGAAATGATTGACCGACTTCATAGAGTCGAGCGAATCTACGATTCTACAATGCCACTGAGTCTATCCGATAGCGCGACATAAACGTAGCGTGAAATACGGGCAGGGGCTTTCCTCTCGCCTTTGCCTAGTCGTAGATCATCTGGAGGCTGTGGACGGACGCGTGCCATGGGTGCACAAATGGGTTTTGGCCCTGGGGCAGATCGTTCGGTTCGCTCTTTAGGAACACGCTCCCCCGCTCCCTTCCTCTGTTCTCTATCAGCTCTCAGCGCCAATTGGTAAAAGCAATATCGTGTTTTTGCCTGACCTCCCCTCCGCTCTACTTCGAACGAACAGGGAAAATCGACGGGGTCCCCTTGCAGACTATTGGGGGCCCTTGCCCATTTGTTTTCCCCATGCCCAAAGGAAAAATAAACACTCCGTCAGGACTGCAATCTCTTCCGCCACCCTCCGCCGCAACGTCGCTGAATCGCCGGCGACCGCTGCAGCAGCGCTGGGGGCTATTCTGTTCCCAAACGTAACCAGCGACCGCTGCAGATGTCGGTCGTAGTTGAAGATACAGGCAAAAATGGGGACCACGTAGGCGCGGTGCCCGCTGATCCGAAGTCGCCGCACAAACCGTCGAGTCGGTGCGTGGCGCAGAATAGAGCCAGAATGCGGATGACTCTGATCATGCTGCTAACATCCGTCCACTTTATTTAGACGAACGCGGAAAATGCCTCGGAGCCGTTAGGGCGCTGGCGTGCTCTGTCCGTCGCTCGAGGCGCGTCAGTGCAACGCGGAACGTTGCCCTGCGAACAAACACATCTAGAAATATATAATAAGCACGCATGTCATATGACATCCGCGCTTGACGTGCAGAGCCCGAGCGCTGACGAGGTGTTTGTTCCTAGTCTGGTCTGTCAAGTTCAAGAGGCGCGTCCGACGTGTAGATGCCGCGTGAATCTGAAATTCCACGCCCCCGCAAATCACGCAGAATCATCGTACATTGACTGCAACGTAGAGTCGACCCCGGTGACAAACGCTGCGCCCGGAAGTAGCCGGCGCCGTTCCGGGCGCTCGAGAAGATGGATTCTGTTTGTCAGATGCGTAGGCCAGGACTATGAAACAAGCCTTAGTGACCGAGCCGGCCTGCGAGCAGCGGCACCGTCTCGCATAAATTCGACATCGAAAAAACAAACCTTAGGACTTGTTCATCGTCACATCACTCTCTCAAGTCTCGATTCTTCCCGGTTTTTCGGCTTTTGCGTAGGCAGTCGTTTCACCAGAGAATCGTTTCACATACCGAATGTGCTGGACACACGCTTGAAAGTCCGTCAACAGTGACGTCGCTGGGATGGGTAAACAGGATGAGTAAAAGTCGGTGGGAAATGTTGGCATAAACGTCGGCGGTCAACACCCAGCGAACAGCTGGCTAGGCTATGACTGGCTCTGACGGGCACTGTTTTGCCGATTTAACACGGAAAGCTTTGTAAAAGACACGAAATACAGTGCCGACATCGTAAGCAGCAAAGCTTTCTTGAGCGGATGAGACAGACCCGTAGGTCTGTCCTATATCCTGGTTCTGTTTTGCGCTCTGCAGATCTGTTGCCTGTCGACGTGCAGATCTCCTAGGCTAACAGGACCCAAATAAAGACACGCAACTCCCACATTTGATAATGTCCAAATAATACTCGGCTGTTCCATTGCTCGGGTCCGGCGCCATCGGAAAGCCTTGAAGTGCTGATAGACTTCAAGGCTTCCCGATTCGAGTTCCGTTGGAATTGCCCCACTGGAACTCGCTTCGGGGGTTAATTACCTCAGTAATGCGTCGTATATTCGAGAACTGATTAAGTGGCTACTATCTTTGATTAGATTATTCGAAATACACTCGAGCATCGTCGGTCTCGGACTCCGAGCTATCACTGACTAACATCCGTTTTCGGCCTGCAATGACGCGACGTGGTAACCTTGGCCTTTTACCAACACCTAATTGAGTCACTTCGTCGAGAGCAAAATCACGCGTGATTGGTCCTAGGGATTGTATCCGAAGTTACCGATTTCTGTCCTAGCAGTTTTCATAAGACGGCAGCAATATTATCTATCATCTCCCCTCCCCCGTGCACCTCATCCGATTACGATCGCTCTGACAAGAGAGAAGGACATACTGAAGGCATAACGCCCCCTCAGGGACCTCATCTCCGATCGACGAAGCGTTTGTCCTTTGACTATCCTAGAGATTGCTTTGCGCATGTTGTTGCCCCTACGTAGATCACCGGCTTGTCCAATAATCATAGGCCTCCGTTCTAGGTCCTGTAAGTCAACTCAGGGATCTGTACGCTCCGACCATCTTTCCAGAGTTACGAAGCCGACGACACGCTCCCCCCAGGAAACCGGCGCCCGAATGTCCCTTCCGTTGTGCCTTGAGCAGGCCAGGCCTAATGTCCGCCTCCATTGCGAAGCGAACAAGACCAGTAGCTAAATAAATCACGCTAAAGTATTCTATAGCGTCTGGCCAGTCCACGCTGCGCTGCTTTTGCCGGGTGGAAGCAGATGAAGGAAAAAGACTCCATTGCGGTGAACCACCCAGAGTGGCGTCTCCCGTAGCCAGCAGGATCTATGGTCGGCCGCTTTCCCCCAGTTCACCTACGTAAAACAGAAGAAGTGAAAGAGCAGGCGAATGCGAATACTTTATCTCCTTCTGATTTTGCCACACCCGAATTTAGAGCACCTAAGCCACCATAAACCTCCTCTATCCCTCGTCCGTCGAAGAATTTCAAACGCGCTCAACATCGACTCCTACAGCGCCGACCGTAACGTTCTATTGGACGGAACTGGGCTGCCGTGAAACGTTCCGAGATTTATCTTGTGCCTTCGGCGCTGTTATCTGCGGGCCCAACAGAATATGAGGACGTCCCGTCCACGAAACGAGCGGATTCCATGGCGGCGTGACGTTGCTTCCGAAACGCCTCGTTCAGCTGCTTGTTGCATGTCCGCCTTCAATCTGCCATTGCTTCCAGCCATTCCATCCAAGCCGGAAGCCTTCTTACCTGCTTCTGTTTTAGGCTGCTTGCAGGGAAGCTGAGTCGAAGAGGGGCGGTAAGGAACAGGGATCTTCGTCTGCCACGAACCCTGTCATTGGGCTTCGACACGAAGATATGTTTTCTGACGCGGCAACATCTTCTTGTTAAAACACGGCCATCGTCCCCGATCAGGCTGATATGAGAGTTTCATTCTCAATATCGACTCCTACACAAATTGATGAATACCACAGTAAAGAAACACAGCTGACACGACCATCATGGTTATGGCTATGGGCCTGGCAGCACCGTCGAAGTTCGGGCCTAACCGGCGCGTCAAGTCGCTGGTTCTTTACTTTTGTCCGAGTTTGCTTTTCGTTTCGTATTGCGTATTCATTACGATAACGACGCCGACTGGCCCTTCCTTGTAATCGCTAAGGACTGAAGTAATTGATCGCGGGGCGGCATCAACGACGTCAGATAAAGCCAATAAATCCATCGTTTATTGATCTCGCGGCTATCCGGTTGTTAAGCAAACACGATAAGCTAGTACAGCCCGACACGGGCCTTATTAAGGACACACACACACACACGAACACACAAGCTTTTCCAGGCAGATCTCAAATAACACAGGCCATCTGCAAGGCTAACATGTCCTTGTTCTGGCCAGTGCCAGAAGTAACCTTGAAAGCGGCAACTTTGCGGACATGTTAGGGAAGCATCAACTGTGGCTCGGAGTTCTTGTCCCTTCGCATACGTGAATGGTCAGTCTTGAGTAGAACTACACACTTCTGTCGCCGCTCGCGTCTCACGCATAGTCGTAGTGTACCGCCTGGTAGTGATCGCGAGGACCACGTCGTTTACAAGGACGGCGTACGGGTTCGTACTTCGATTCGCATCACGGCAAGACGCAGGCCCGGCGTGGACTTGCAGTCGCATCCGTTCATTATTCAGCAGGACAAGGTCAGGTACATGGACTCACGTGGACGTGCTATCTTCCGCGGGCTTGACAACGACTTTATGATCATGTCCTTTTTGCGGAACTTCTTGCTCGTCGCGGTAACGCCAACACGGCTGTTTGCCATAAAAAAGGAATCACTTTCTCGTGGCAAATCATTTTGGCTCGAATGAGTCGCGCGAATGCTGTAGATTACGCACATTTATCGGCGTTCGTGCGTTCGCGTGCGCGTTTAGGCGGCCGGCGGGTGGTGACACGTAGATACGTGAACAAGTTCGATCTCCATCGTTGCACGCTTACATTAATGGCGTGTACCGTCGCACGGGGTAATGCGAAAAACACTACCGTGGACCTCAAATGTTGCCTTAAATGGCCAGCCGCAAAATATCGTTTTTACATGGCAAACGTACGCGTTCTCGTAGAAGAACGATGCTTCTGCTAGCCGAAGAACAGAAGGACGTGACGCCAATTTAGCCAGTTGCCTCAGCGGTGTCATCCACTCGCAACCTACCACAATTATATTAACTTTCTATTCATACTGGGGAAAAGGTAAAGGAGTCACGAGTAGTGCGTATGGATCGGAAAAAAGGAGCGCCATTTTCAAGCGTCAAAGTTGTCGTAGTTGGAAAACGGCGCAAACAGAGTCTACGAGCATCCGCATGGCGATTCCTATGCAAAGGGTTGGCCAGTGCAGTAGGAATAAGGACCCGCTCAGCCTGTTCACTGTCAAGTTACGTGAAGGAGACGTAGCCTTAGGTCGACCCTTGCGGAAAAGTCATTCCATCTGTGTCAGAGGGGTTCTGTCATGTTGGGATCTAGGGATATTCTCTGAAAGGAAGACTTCTACCTCACTAGCAGAAAAATAGCACTCGTAAGGAGAAAAGAATTCTCGTCCCGCTTTCACAAACCCTTTTGCCTGCATATACTTACAGCCTGTATCGTATACGGTGCGCGTTGCCTATATATATATATATATATATGGTAAATAAATAAAATGCTTTAATTGTCCATAGAATCGCTCATATGCTTCAGTCGGATGAAAATAAAATCAACCGTACGGCTGCACCCTGAGAGCAGTTATCGGTACTAACCGCTTATGACATGTACGACATTCATGTCTGACCAGAGCGGTAGAACAAACCAACATTTATTTTCTACTCTGCCAGTCCAGAGTGCCGTGGGATGGCAATTCCGTGTCAGTTTCTCTCCTTTCGCCGGGCCGTGTGGGTGAGACATAACAAGGGTGGCAACAAACAAGTGCAACTTCTCAAGTCGGCGTTGCAAAATATGCCCCGATTAACTACCCCTGCAGACTTACGGCGGCACGCTTTTTGCCGCCTACGTGGCGTTCGTTTAGAAGTCGCCCTGTTTTTATTTCTTGTCGCTGGTTGGCTCCTCGTTCTGAAACCGCCGAAAATACCCGTCAGAGCGTTACTCATACGAAACGAGTCTGTCTCGCTACATGGGCGCATTCGCTGGGGCGAAGGGAGGGCAAATTTAATTTGCGCCCCCAACCAACTTCGCTTCGGATCTACCCGCATTTATTCAATGGAGCTCGTCATTCTTTTTTCCAAAGCTCCCTCTCGGCTTTGCCGGCCATATCCTCGGAGAAGGACCACCTCCGCCCCCCAGAAGAGTTGCGCCACCCTAATTCGGCCGGCTGTGGCGGTGCGCAAGTCCGTGGCAGCAAAAGGCAAATCTGTCGAAGCTGTCCGAGATTTCTGGGCTTAGACGAGCCATGATGAGAACTGGTGGTGTTACGTTTTCTAGCGTGAGACGACTCAGACCCAGATCGACGGCCGATACGGAGAAAGATTGTCCGGGATGACCAAAAAACAACGCCAAAGGTTTTATGCATTCGTGTGTGTAGCGTTGACTATCGTAACCTGACTCGTAATGGCTGTCAGCGGTTGCAGAGCTTCGCTGTTACGTACGGCAGATTAGATATCGTGACACAAAAGCTTCGTGCACAGAGCAAAACTCGGCAGTACTTTGGCAGATTTTCGGCGTTTGGATTCATCCGAAACCCCCGTACGCGTCCACCTGAATTTTAGCTTAGGGCCCCGTCAGAGACAAATGTGGAATAAATAAGAAATTCAACCTATCCCTCTGGTTACCAAGCGATGTAATTAACTAGCAGGGTTACCAACTGGCTCTACCCCAGTCTGGTATTCATGAACGATCGACTACGGAGCCTCTGCTTAGAAGGCAAAAAACGCCACTGTTCCTTGTTACCTTTACCCAAAACCTGTGGCCTATTTTCCCCATTCTCTCGACAACGCTCCCATTAGGGATGCCGCATTGCTTCTTCGTGCGCCGAAGGAGCCTCTGTCGCAGGAGGTCCCTAGTTATTTGTTTATATATTACTTTGTAAGTAGCTTGACTCGTGATTCAGCGATGACCGTCGGGTGCGTGTTTATAGGCGGCGTATAAATTTCGCACAAACTTTTCGTCACCGCGTTGCCGATGGAAAGGCGATATAGACACGCCGTACAACCGCCTGTCGCCGTCGACCGCACCGAGTTTTAGCAGCATTTTGGGTCGTATAAAAATTGCGCCCACAAAACGCACGTGCGTCCATGTGTGTGTGTATTTGTGTGTGTGTGAAGACAACGTTTGTCACAATAGAACGTTTGCTCAACCAGATGGCCAAAACGGCATCTGTGTTTGTTGCGTATCAGCAGAAATTTTTAACGACCTCCACGGAGTCCTATTTTTCCATCGACAAGAGTAATGCTGTAACCACCGCCAGAGCAAATGGATAGCAGAAAGCGTTTATCTACCTTCTCCGCTCCTTCGTCGTTCTGCTGCCTCCTTTGGCATGTTCCTCCTTTGGCGGTGGATACTTGGTCGTCGCTGTAGAACTGTCCGGCGCTAGGAGTGGCGGTGTTACGCGCTCGGCATCCGTTTTGTGATGCTAACTTCCTCTGTTTGTGTTTTTTACATATTAAACCGTTGTAGAACGACGGGCTGAGCCTTCCGAGTCTATCAGCTCTCACTAATTCAATTCGTTTCCTACAGTTGCAGTTGGCGATAGGGATTCCGAGCAACACCCTTCAGATCTGAGGTTTCCTGGCGTTCGGCGTTCAAACGTCAGGTTAGGTTAGGTTAGGTGCCTGTGTTAGGCCGGTGGGACGTTGAAATCACCGCGAGCAATGCGGATAGAGAAGTAGAGAGACAGATGCATCGATAAAGAGCGAGAGAGGCAACGAGAAAGTGAGTTGTAATCAAAAGAAAAAGGCGACGAAGGCAAACAGGCTCGTATAGAAGAAGTGGACGCCTGTGAAGTCGTCGAACGTTAACAATAAAGATTCAAAAATGTTGAAATATAACTTGACAAAAAATTCGAGACGCATTTAGAGCTCTTTTAGATAACAATAGCGCTCGGAGTTCTACCAAAAACTCGCGATGGCGCAAAGCGCAGATCACGCGATTTGGTAGAGAACCGACGCCCACCTCGCGTCTTGCAAAAGTCGAAACAGATCCTCAGAATGGACCTTAGAGAACCCCTTTTCGCTGGCCGGAAGCGAGTTCAATTAAACTAAGACCTTGAAGAGGAATCTAGCATCCGGAAATTTGCGTGGAAATCAACTCATATCATCTCATACCACAGCCTCACGCGGCTTAATCGATAACCGGCATTTAGTGGTAAGGTCAAATGGAACAAAAATATTGTCTATGGCGAGCGCATCTATCCACAACGATTACTTGAGGAACGGTACTTTAACAACGTTACGAGTGAACTGCGTCAACAAGGCCACCTGCTACATTGGCCGGTCCGGTGATGTGAGCGCATCCTCTGCGTAGTACGATTGCTATGACGGGACGTTTCATGCGATTAATCCTATTACGCAGCGAACACTTTCATGGGCGAACCAGTAGTGGCTTATCTAAGGCGGATAAGAAAGACCCCATTGACTGAAAACCGGTTGACCTATAACAGAAACGGCGTTAATATGTGTGAATTTCTCGCACGATTTAGCGCAATAACAAATGGCTGATGAGCGACCGGCAAGGCGGTTTTCGAATGCGCACGGATGTAACGAAGAAGAACAGAAACAAATCTGTCTTTTAATGCACACGCCGAACCAGGAACTTCGCCAGCGAGTAGTCAGTTTGGCCGCAGCAGACCGACTACGCGTACGATGTCGGCACAAACGGTCGGTCGTCCTCGATATTCGGCGCGACGTTATACTCGGCCGAGCATTGCGTGGTCCGCCTGTTCTATCGGTGGTTACTGCTAGTCGTGCATAGTATGCGTGTTTGCTCACTGATTTCTTACTTATGATGCGATGTTTTTCACCGGCTTCACTCTGGCCGTCCGCAAGAACAAATATTTGTAACGCCCCCTCTTCAGACCCTCACGATGCCAAGGAGCCGATGTGTCTACACGTACGGCTGGCAATCTGCGTACTCATTTCCGCTGGGGGGAGGCTTGGCCTACTCAACGCGCTGTTCTCCGCTTGGGGGGG
The DNA here is from genome assembly GCA_002081605.1 of Tropilaelaps mercedesae. NCBI lineage: Eukaryota > Metazoa > Arthropoda > Arachnida > Mesostigmata > Laelapidae > Tropilaelaps > Tropilaelaps mercedesae. The sequence goes on along the minus strand of MNPL01009838.1, from coordinate 34,158 downwards.
CCCTGACATCCTACAAATATGCTAAGACTATGGCGTCTGGCCTTGCGTCGGCAGAGCGAGCCAGAAAAAAGAGCCATTCCTTGATAACGGTCGGTACCGTGCTGCCAACTAGGCCGAGTCCACGGCGAAAGCCACATCTTGTTTGCGCAAAGACAGCCATAGAAGAGAGATTATTGCTAGGCCTCTCTTCGGCCATACCCTAAACTACTGATTTCCGTCAAACCCGGCCGGGACGTGAGCGGAACGCCCAGCAACCTTCTTTGTCGGAGCAAGGACGCTATCATCGCGCCGCAATTCTGCCACCTCTCGTACCCCATGTTGCGGCCGTGGCCTCTGGTTACCGGGAGCGGCTGGGTTTACTGCCAAAATACACCCACAAACGCCCGAAAACCGCTCGAGTCGGTTTATGAGTGGCATGACCGGAAGAGTCGAACCCCGGGGACCAGCCGAACCAGGCTAATCCGGCGGTGGCAACCGTCCTGGCGACGCATTCATGATTCACTCTTGTTTTCATGGCTAACACCCTACACTCCGCCTCATGTGCGTTGAGGAACACGAGGAACACATTGGGCGGTCTTGGATCCTGTCGGACCCAGCCGTTAACCGGATCATGGAAGCTCTCAAAGCAGGTCAAGAAACCTGCACTTACCGGGCCTCCATAGACTGCGCCTGCATAGGATGCGCCTTGTCTGGCTCGGGTTCAGCAGCGTATGACTGTCAATATCTACTTTACGCAATCGGCAGAGGATATGGCCGAAGATGCTCGCCCACAAGGGTTGTCTCCTCTTCGCGGTAGAGACGGAGAAACGATTATCGCAGGCAGAATAGATGCAGTCCCTCAGTATCAATGGACTGGTCGATAGAAAAAGCCGATGTCTACCGAGATACAGCGGACATGTCGATCTAGAGATATTTTTCGTATTGTGGGGAAAAATACAACGTTTATCACGACCGAACTGAGCGCATATGGAAGGAATTACGGCCAGAATATCATATCTATGCTAATAAGCGACAGGAACGGTGGCCGTAAGCCGAGCAGAAGAATTCGTGTACAGGACTGCGACGGTCAATGCGAACGGGTCACAAATTCCGATTCGAAGAAGGAAGGGCCCCGCCTCGTTGGATGCATGAAGGAAATCTGAATATAGCTCCAATCTATAATTGACTGGCCGAAGCTGCCGCTGAACCGCGGCCGCTGCGCCGTTCTGATGAGCAACGGTACTTTATTCAAGTAGAGTTATACGCGCCAGGCTAGAAATATCCACAAACGGACGGTTCGCCTCCCTTTGGCCATAAAGCTTTTTCGGGAGGAACTGATTTCTTAATATCCGCATACTTACATTGTTTCGACACACCCAAGGCCGCTCAGATTAGGAGCCCGCTCAAGGACAAAGCTTCATCGTTAGTATTCACGTCCCTTTATGATCCTGCGTCTCCACTATCAATTACGCGCCTTGTGCGGTTCAGGGAGATCAGACTGCATATCAATCCGAGCCGAGCCAATTCGGCCAATTCGAAAATCGACCGAACACCATCGAAATTGACGTCCTATCGCACAGCATCGGTGCGGGTCTACCCACTCCGTCAACAGCACAGCACCTCGTCCATTGCTCGGTACAGAGGAACACGTCCTCTTGCCGTCGGATTGGCTTACGTAGCCAGTCATTATGCAGCGTTTCCCCTCTAAAGAATAAGAACTCAGATAGAAACTAGCCATAAGAACAGCTGGCAAGATGTGCAATTATCCTAGTTTCTGGACCCGCCCGCAGACATTCCTCTCCGGTCACCCGGACTATCAACTCTATCCATTAAGTACATGAATAATAATGGATTTGGCCTACCCAGAAGTCGGGCCCTTACTCTTATCGGGTACTCGACAGCGTTTTTGTGTGTCGTCCCGACTCGTATCGGTCGGGCCGATCCGGATCGACAAACCCAATGAGATGCGAGGGCAGTGCGCGAAGATAATAAGCGAGCCGAAGTTCGGGGAACCCCCTAAGTAGTGATACCCGAGGAAGGGATGGGGAGTCCGTCATTGCACTTACCGGTGCCTGAGTACTATGGCCAGGTGAATCGTCTTTATATGTTCTTTAGCGGCATATATGTCCGTTAAACGAAAACGAGGTGGGAAACGTACGTTACGTCTGGAAAAGCAGGCGTCATGGTAATCAAATAGGTGTGCTTGACACGGGCGCTGAATTCGTATGGAACAAAAAAACTGGCACAACCTGTTGAAAAATGCCCCTTGTGGAATATGGTTGAGGCGCTTTCTAGGTCCCTACACTTATGCTTTGGGTGGGAAAGTTAGGTTTTCCTTGTATGTTTATTTGGACAGCCTAATCGAAAGTAAAGTCGTCCAGAAAGTAGCAGTTAAGGGAAATTGGACGCTGGCGGTGCAGAATCGTTTTCTCTCTAAACGCTTATATATTTATTGCCTACGCTTACAACCTGCATCGAATTACATCGATCTAACGGTCAATACTTAGAAATCTGGCCTAACTCAGGCAGTTTTCTATTTGGCCGGCGTCTACCCAACGCCTGGCAGGCTTATCCATTTTCCTATGACTTCAGAAACGTGAGCAAGCGAAAAAAAGTGAAGGAAAAATGCAGGTCGGACCTTCTTAAGGGCGAAAAACCTTCTGCCTTCATTCTACTCCAAATGACAAAGCCTGATCCGCCTGCCACAACCGCTCTCTTCCCGAACTGCCTTTTCGTATTCCGTCTCCGTATCTCGTTCCCGGTCCATTTGGTCTTCCTTCCACAGATTTACCCTCCTGTCTTTTAGCTCAACAGACGGAAATAATTCCACCGTAAGCTCAGCCATAGAAGTTTCCTTGTCAGCAGGAGAAGAAAGGACAGATTTCGTTTTGCCAGGCTACCACAGGACAGACAGGCCTCCTGATCGGAATCTTGCAGTGACAAACGTGCTACAGAGCTATGCAACGCTAAAACAATGAAGATACGCTTTCCTCGTTCGTTATCCAAACACTTGAGGACACGATACGAGGCCAATGTGAACATCGACACCGTTTCCAATCGATAGACATCCTCCGTATGGCCGTTTACACACGTTTGCCTACGTAGACGGCGACGCAGTTCTCTGCTATGCAATGGATTGTTCGGGCGTTGGTTTCAAGTTTCCGA
>MNPL01009838.1:0-20808 GCA_002081605.1 Tropilaelaps mercedesae | reverse complement strand
ACATTAGCGAGCACAATAACCCGGGGGGGGGGAGGGGTCAGCCCTCATTAGCCACTCTGACCGGTCGACAGGACGCCATAGGACATCCGGTAAGGCCTGAAGGAAGGCCAGCTGATTGTGAGGCCTTTCGGCAGTGACCCCTCGTTTTGTCGGTGTATTGTCACCAGCACAGTTTGGAAGGCGCTCCTCAAATAAAGATAGCTCCTGACCTCCCTGTCACTTTGTATGCAAGGTCGGACAGGGCAATAGTTTAGTGAAGAGGTCAGCCTTTTTCTGCGGGGGACGACGACATTTCATTTGGCCTGCCTACGGCCCGGAAGAGCCTGGCCGGTCGCTGGGCTGGCCGGCAACCGAGTCACAACTTCTAACGGCATAAGCCTTTGTGACAGGACGCCATATTTAACATCCGTCCGACGAAACGAGCGTGCAGCTCCAGCAATAATATGGCAGTCGGAGCGGAGTATGAGCCACGGGATCTGCTCCAAATGGCGAAGCAAACAAAGGCCGGAGTCAGACGCATATCCCCTGTCAGACGAGGACCGACGCGAGGTGAATAACTGGAGCCTCGAGAACTCCGTCGGAGTAGAGATCCCAACCTGCGGCATACGTGAACACGCCGCTCGACGTGCATAGTCGCAATGGGAAAAACGGACGCATTGTCAAGGCCTAGCTAAATCTGCCAGGCGCAAATTGAGGACCCCGCGGACCCCGCGTTTTATTTGCAGGAGAGACATGCCGCATACGTTAATTAACACGCACAGTACCTGCTTAGCGAAACCGCTTTTGGCGGACCCAACCCCCGCGCCCTGGTCTGGGCCTAGGACTCACAGAAAGCTCGAACTCTTGCAGGTTCCGAGCATTCTGGCGAGAACGTTTCTACCGTAGATATTCGACACTCAGTCCGCCGAGTGTCCAGTTCCGCAACTTTGGCGCAACTCAGTTATTTGGCGCCCTAATTTCGTATCAACTGGTACCAGTGGTACCGTCTTGCGCGCCCCCTGACCACAACTTCTGAACCGAAGCCGCCCCCCAGCACAGATGCGCCCTGAAAGAATGCTTAGCCCTTTCGGAGCTTCATATACGCAAATCGTCTAGCACAGCCACTGGGACAAATCGTCGCAGGACGATCGCTGGCGTCTGGTGATCTTTTTCGGCGTTTTCCGCACTGACCGCTGATGGTCAGGGTGCAGAAAAATGAAAGTGAGTAAGAAAACGTATCGCCTACATTCACTCTGGATGGGACATCGATTCGTATGGGGTACCAGGCGGCGGAGGGAACAAAATGGTTTAGTGAGCGATCTCATCAACTGTTGCGGTTAGCCTCTGGCAACTGTTATTCATTGTTATGCAAAAGGTTCGATGAGGTTCTTAACGAAGATCGGAGCGACTCTTCATGAAGTCCGTGCGCTGTTTTCGTATGCGGTCGCTCTAAGTGACTCGCCATGTCAACCAGCTGTTAATGGGGGTGCTGACGTCTTTTCTTTGGACGGACCCCGTTTTGCAACTCAGTCCTCTTGAAATCTATTGGCATCTCTTGATTGGCATTTCGCTCACTCAAGTAAGTCTGGAAGGGGTGAAGCTGTTTATTTGCTCCGGGGCAATAGTTGCCCCGGATGTGCGATATTTCGTTCTGGAGCGGCCTCTGACGTAGATCTTGGACCTCCGCTGCCATCCTCACCGGCGAACAGGTCTCTCAGCAGATGGTAATCTCGGATCTTTGTAACCGCAGACTGCGTTGTCGCCACCTGGATTGGTTCACGTTTAGTCTCGTTTGCTTTCCTCGTCTTCGCGAAGGAATGGCATTTCCAGCAATTCGTTTCCGGGGACATCTCTGCGCTAGCTGAAGGGACGTCATGTACTTCAGGCAACGAAAGCGCGATTGGTATAACTCGACTGGATAGCAAATGGGGATGAGGCCCCCGAGACTTTTGTCACCCGATCCTGCCCAGAATCCATCTCCATCAATTCGACCACCGGTCGTCGACCCTCTGATGTCACGTTGACCTGAAACGGTGCCCCGATCGTCCTCCGAAGGTTCAAACAGGTCGTTCGTCAAACGTCTTGACCACGTTGTTTCCGACATTGCCGAAGCTGCTTCCACTGGCTCGTTTCCAATTGAAATTCCGTAGGCGATGTCTCAAAGGGAGGCTCAGACGGCCGCATTTCATCGCCTAAAATTAGCCTTCGGCGGCCCTATAGGCTAATCGTATCGTCAGGATATCTTAGGGCTGACCATCAGCCAGCATTTAACGTCCATCGGAACGCTTTTCCCTACGCCTACGCGGAACGAACGGAGATCACGCGCGGAACGACGAACAGTTCGTTGTTCATCGTGTCCCGGTTGTGTTTTCGTATAGATTTCGGAGGTAGAGAGTAGATTTTTGGGGCGAGAACTTCTCGTACCTACCCGCGAACTATTGAACTATTTATACTATTAACAGGCAACACATTTGAACGAGGTTCGAGCGAAAAGAATGATATTTCCAGAGGACCGCGTTGTCCTTAGTCAGCGTTCGGATGAAGTGTTCGCTTCGGAAACCTTCCGAAGGTCGAAAGGTCGCGCTCCAACGACGCGCCGATAAGCTCTACAGCGATGCCGAATAGTAGTAATATCGAAGCCTTGTTGTAACCTTGACGAAAATCTGGGGGGTTAACTAGGACAACTACGCTCAAACAGAGGTTTCACTCTGCGAAAACAGTCCCAACATTGACGTTAGGATATTGTCGATCAGCGCCAAATAGCGTGGGAACCTGGGCCTGTCAAGGAGGATCGTTTCCGACAGTTCCTGACAATTGGCTCGTCCCAGTTGAAGTACGCAGAGTCGGTGGTAGTGAAGACCCGCCTTTTTGCAGCCCATGCGTCATCTTTTTCCACTACCTTTCCTCTACTGCTCTAGTGAGCTTTCGTCAAGTCAAAAGAACCAGAAGCTGTTCCCCACCTCCATGCTCTCGGCCATGAAGGTCAGGCCTTTCTCAGCGGCGCACCGTCTGAATGGCCTTCAGACGATGTTTCTCGTTGTGCAAATGCCCCGTTTGGACTCCGCCATCGCCGCCGGTGTTCGCGAACGCGAAAGATGCAAATGGCGCAGGCTATTCGTCCAACGTCGGCGCTACCCGCGGCCACTTTGGAACGGCTCGAAAACGCAGCGAAAAGGCCCCCTTCAAGTGTGATCGAGTGGCGAAATATTCTTGGGTCCGCGCCAGCAGAGGTGGGGGGGGTACGCGAGAGGTCACTAACGAGGAAAAATATGTCAATTTCATAGACCAGACTGACGGGGGTCGTTTCTTCCGAGGTCTAATCCTCTCATGACAACGAACTCCGCCGCCAAAATCGACCAAAATAGAGGAAACACAACAGACACGCCCGTGGGCAAGCAATAACCCGGAGGGACGATGAAATCCGACGGACACTTGAAACGAAGCCAAAGCAATCACGTACGAGGGGCAAATAACGCGGGCAAATCACGGGGACGAATCTCAAAAAGGTAGACATCATACTTGATAAAGCATTTTTTTCATGTGTGGTGTTATGTAAGGAGGCACCTCAAAGGATGCGTGGCCGGCAAAGAAAATGTCGACTATAATTCTAAATCTACAAGGGGTATGCACTAGAAATAGGCATGCAGCACTACATTCATGTAGCCAAAAGATCCGAAGAGCTACAGCCACATTGTTCTCTGTAGTAGCAGTAGCTGCTCCCAAGCTTACTCTCAAGCTTTCTCTCAAGCTTTTCAAATGGCATTTCACTAAGTCGTTGATTGTCGTCTTTTCTACGCAGCCTTTCGGTGTCTGCTTTCTCGAACGACAACAATAATACCCCAAAGGCTGTTCGATGCTGGCGTTTGTTCTTCGCTGGACCGTAGACAAAGGAAGATCCGAGCCCGCGCTATGTTTGGTAACGTTTTTGTTACCTACAGCAGTACAAAGGGGCCGCGCCAGCTGTGCGCGGCCCACCTGCAGATGGCCTACTTGCTGGGTCTTAGCCGATTACGGCCGTACATCTCGAATTAGTCAACACTCCCTGACAGGGTCCCCAACAGAGTTTCACACTCCCTGACAGGGTCCCCAGCAGAGTTTCACACTCCTGATCTTCAGAAGATCCTCACATGTCGACCCAAAACAGCTTCCTCGAACCCCTCCGACCCATCCTGTGTACCTAGAATTGCCCCCTGCTACGTCCCATTCCGACGCCCCTGTTAGGCAATGCCGACCGGAATGAACTGAATCCGGAAACTCCGCTCCCTGCGAAGACACCAGGGTCCAATGCCTGTCCGACGGTTCGTCCTGTTTGACCCATAAATCTTACACGGGCCCCCTGGCCATCTGCGTGGCCCCCGACGTCTGCAAAGAACCAATCTCCATTTAGATGCAAATTAAGCTTAACCCTGATGAGACAGTTCGGTGTTGTCACGCCGGTTCGTCTCGACAATCCGGCTTCCTCCTGGGCCGCGGTGTTCCCGACCGCCAGGCAAAGGCATCACCACTCGGGTATTTCAACGACCGGGAACGACGGATCCACAAATTTTCCCTCCAAACCAATGTCGCCGCGACCACTTCGTCGCCCAGTTCAACCCTGCGAGCCCCCGTCTCTCTTTCTCTCTCTCTACGACCGACTGGATCTGCCCCGTTTTGCTTTTGTCACGCCTTGCGTGACGACTCGATGCTTGTGTACGTTCGACGGCCCTTAGAGAAGACAGCGAATTTCGGTCATTGTCGATTGCTCGGGAAAAAGAAGCTGCCGCTCGAAGCTCAAATATCGCCGCTTAGCCAACGTTTCACAAACGAAGCTCCGGTAGACGAACGGATTCCGCAGTTCGATCTTGTCGAGACGCGGCCGCCGCCCGGGGCTCCGTCAAACATCGCTGAGAGGAGCAACGAGGGATCGCTGCAGTCTGGCCATGCGTGACGCAGCTTCACGAATCCAGGACGTGCACGAAGGACGACAGTGAGGCAGAGTGAGTGAGCGACGTCCCCGGCGGAGCCAAAGTCCGGCAGGCATTTCGGTTACCGAATTTGCGAGTTTCCCTTCGCCCAGGCGCTGGTGTCTGCGTCGTTCATGCGAGATCCTGCGAGATGACTACGCCGTACACTTCGCAGCGCAACCTCATTAGACGAAGCTCCAACACTGTGAAGTTCAGTTTTTGGAATGAAATCAAGAAACAAAGAAATCCAGCTAGACGCTATTCTTATGATTTTTATGATCGGGTAGAAGCGATTTTGGCGAAACGACGACTTTAATCAACGCTCAATCAATGCCTGTCAGGACGCGTTCCCTATTGGGAAGCCATCCCTAAACGTCATCCACAGCGTTGCCCATTTCGATCAATTTATTCGGAAGGGTCCGAGTGTGATCAGCCACTAGAAGCTGGGAAGCGAATTCTGTGGGGTGCGCCCCCCCACACCTTGGGGTATTCATCACAGACCCGTCGAGTAGAATCCGGCCGGGCGACGCTGGGTCAGCGTGGGCAATTTGTGTCGTTTATTTGCATTTTTTCTAAGCTTTACCCTGACCCGGCCTTCTCTCTCGATTCCTGACACTTCTCCAGCTTCGAAAAACCCGGCCCGCTTCGGCGGTCGGCCGTTCGATGAATCCATATTGGATTTACCATCTTCAGAGCCAGGATCGGATGGCCTTGACTCGAACCTATCTTGTCGGACAGTTCGGTGTCCCCAGGGCGTCAGAACCTCATCAGCTGATCTATTGGATCAACGCCCATCGGGTCGCGTGTCTCTCTCTGTCTCGAGTCGGGGGGGACGTCGGGAAGAGGGAAGTGCTCAGCCATCAGAAGTTCTCATTCACGCATTGCTCTCGGATCACATCAGGCCGTTACATAATGAAACAGCGTTGCTGCTGCTGCTGCTGTCGATGTTGCTGCTGTCGGTGCTGCTGCTGCTGTCGATGTTGCTGCTGTTGTCGGTGCTGCTGTTGTCGGTGCTGCTGCTGCTGCTGTCGGTGTTGTTGCTGTCGGTGCTGCTGCTGTCGGTGTTGCTGCTGCTGTCGGTGCTGCTGCTGTCGGTGCTGGTGTCGACCTCGAAGCGTTGTAAAAAGCACATCACGCCGCTAAACATACGCCAGTAGCCAAATCTGCGCTCGCTCAGCGTCGAGGATAACAGGAAACACGATCCGAAACTGTCGTCACGTCTGCCGGTGGGTCGCATGAGTTTGTTGGCTACTCCGGGAATCCGGCGACCGGAAACCTGTCGCTGTTAGCACGACAGTCCTAACCGGGAATCCGCCACGTGTATGCGCTATTCATCGGACGTTATCCGATGTCCGATTCGGAGTCGATTTCCATCAGAGTCACTGCCGCATCCCCAGTTCTACACAAGGATGTTGTCAGGTAGTAATCGTTAATTATCTGCGAGACTAGACAACAACAACAACACCAACAATATCAGCTCTGACGACAACAGACGTCCATCACATATTGACGTTCCTGACAATGGCCGAGACAACAAACGTCATCAAGGAGTCCGCTGTTACGTCCCGATTTGTGCTCCTTCGGCAGTATCTCGACATAGACATCCTTGTCCTCGTCCGCAGGCTTTGTCCGCTCGGAGAAACGGAATTGTTTGTCAACAAAGTCGGCGGTGTTGCGACACAACGCCGGGCGGGAGTCGTTTGGCTACTGTTGTAGCGGATCCGGATCGGTTGCGGCTATCACGGGACCATCCGGACAACCGTCCTCGCTCTGAGACGGGATTCCATTTCACTACGACCTCATGCGCGTCCGCATTGGGTTGCGAGTTCGTCGAGTGCGGCAAGAAACCTTTAATTTCCACATTTTTAATCCAGCTCCACGCCGATCGAGCCTGCGCAGGCCAATCCTGCGTGCAGGCCATTCCGTAGTTCGTATGCGGACAAAACGATCGCCTAGATGATGAACGCCCTGTGCCAAATGGAGTAACGACCAAAGCTAATAGAAACCGAGGCAATTCTAGGTCCTTCGGCCTGACCTGGCCTACCCGCGTGGGCCTAACAGGAGGATGCGACTTTTGTGTGTTTACCATGCGCCGAACTCTGGTCCGACGCCACTTGCACTGATCACATGTCCGTGTCCGGATCAGACCTACCGACCTATCGAGCGCTCGCTGTCGGTGGAAGTCTGAAACACTCACGCAGTGTTTCAGAGGTGACTTCTTCTGCCTCGCGAAGATCCATCGTGGTCAAACGGTGCTTCTTCCATCTGACATATGAAGAAAGAAGACACACCGAGCGGTCCGAACCGGATCGACACGTACCGAACAGGTACGATTTGAGTCCGGTTTGGCAATGAGGCCTAAGAGCCTGATGGTCCTGCGTGAATGCGTGTCACAAGGGAACGCCTAGTTCTTCCGAGTCTCTAGTTCACTTCGGCGTTCGAGGTGTTTCGACTGGAGCTCGGCTGGGAAGAAGTCTTCGCCGGTCAGGTTTAGCAACCGAGGCGTGTCGGTCGTCGTCTCTGGCCTGAGAACGCATGAAGGAAATCCCCACGCCGGAACGACTTCAGACGTCATATGGAAGACTGAGTGATTCATGTGGTATCGGCCAGAAATAAACCGCACAGAAGCGGACGAAGTGTACGTCAGAAGTAGCTAGCAAAAAAAAAAATGAAGAGGAGGCGTTGGATACGAGACGGTTCGACCTTAATGGCGGTACGCGAATGCCAACTTCACGTTGAACCGACGCCCACTGCGGGCACTCTGAAAAATGATGTAACTCTACGTAAATATACACAGCGGTTATTTGTAACTAAACGAAAACAATGAAGATTCTCAGCAACGACGTAGCTACTTTGTTGACCTAGTGCGGAGGCCACGGCATATTGGTTCAAGCTATATCGAGCCAATAGAAGGCGAATACCTGGATGTTGAAATATTGCCGTGTTCCCCGCAACGTTCCTGGCAGTCGGCGGCAGGCCACTGCAAAGGGCGGCGTATGGATCTAATGACCGTAAACGTGAATTCGCTCCGACCTACAGGCCGGCCTCCGTGCACGGCTGACCTATACTAAAAATGTGATTCTCGAACGTCGGACGATGTAGAGTCTTCACGATGATTCTAGGGACGGCCAAGGCGTTCATGTCGCCCCTAGGCCTAAGAGCGGCTTGCCCAGTTCGGTGCTCATCATGATAATTTCCTCTATTGGCGTGGTGTCGCTCTTACCGTTATTGCACCGCCGTTCGCTTTGTTCCCTTTGTCGATGCTGTTTTTTCCCCGGCCATCTTCCCCATCGTTTCCGCTACTTCAGCGTTCGCCGGTTCGTTTCGGATTGGCGCCCCGACGATCTACCTTTTCGCTAAGGCGTTTTGCCTGACGATGAGTGACCCTACGTCTGACGTCGGCTCCCAGAAACGCACCCCCAAAATCCTTCGCGCAATTCATCCGCCGAAATGATGAAGAACGACGATGGGGAGCAAAAGGATCAGCGGTCGAAAAAATTAAGATCGGCTTTCTGCGCTTTCCCTTCGTGTTTAGCTCTTTCCGGCCAGCGCTAGGGTATGGGGGACTACATCTGGTGAGCTCGAGCCCAATCAGAAACGTCGACCCGGAGACGAACAAGGCCCTAATATATAAAGGAGAGTATATAAAAGGCTAATAATATATAAAGGAGAGCTCAGCAGCGCGCCAAACCGGAGAACGCGGGACATTTCCTTCAACGCGATGGTCAAGGATCTAGGTCGAGACTGAGACGAGTCGAGTGGCCTGCCTTCACAGACAAGAGCAGTTCTACGGCGCTAGCGAACCTCATCTCCCTTCGCAGGACCGTCGTTAGCCGGCTTCGATTCGGGTCCTAGCAAACGTAAGCGGCTGACACAGAAGACGAAGGAAACAGCTTCGGTTGCAACATCGGCTAAAGTGTGGCAACAGTAACAGCTCCGCTCATGTTCACGCTATTCAAGTAGCCGTAACTCAAGCGACGTTTATAGTTCCATAAAATCCGCGAAACACGAGAAGAACGATGATTCCTGGGTAGCCTCAGCGTTGTTCATCTTTCAGCCGAAACGAGGAGCGTTAAAAGAGGAACCGAAAAACCCGACGGTGTCTCGTCCCATATCATCGAACTGCCCATGTGACAGGTTTTTCATTCTCCACCGATGCCTGGGGACCTTCTCGGTTCTGACCTTCGATGACCTAGAGGAGCAGAACCTGTTGAGGTGTTTCGCTGTAGCGGCCAAACGGCCATGCGCTAGACGCCCTCGGGTTCCCATTAGGTTTTGCCCATGCTGGCTGATCTGTTCCGACGATTTGTCGCGACTTATAGCCGCCAACAACGCCGAAGTTTTTCTTCGATTTTCTTCAAATCGTCAAATTTTCTCCACATGGGGTACGTACTTTTGAGGACGCGGCCAACGCTCAGACAGACGCCGGACGCTGAGCGATCTGAGCGACGAACCTGCGTCCGTTCACTACGCTAGTGACGGAGTGGTCGCTGCATTAATTAGTAGAATACAATTATATAGTGATAGCAGGTTGACCTTGGCAAGATGAACGTCCGGCCGTGAGGCCGCGATCGAGGCCGTTATGATACTCGGAGCCGATGAACAGACGAGACACTCGGTACGACAATGAAGGGGGCCTAGAAACCGGCCAAGTGGGGGCGGAAGGCTGATGCGGCCAATTTTCTGAGTGTGTGTGTGTGTGTGTGTGTGTGTGTGTGGGTGCCAAAGAGAGGTAAAACAACACAAAATGTACAGTTAGAGACTGATTGCGACTAGCAAAGTCTCAGATCAAGTTGGACGGTCATAGATTGGAAGGCCACACGGTGGCCGGGGTCCTTGAGCGGCGTCATTAGGAGCAGCCTGAATGCTGAGCTATGACATTCATCTCGGCACCGACGGCATCACCCCCGACGATGGAAATGTTCCCAGCCAACTTAGTGGATCGTATCGTTTGCCAAACGTAACAAAATGTTCCTCTGGACCCCTCGTTCACGCAAGTGCCGTCTAGGTGTCGATTGACAGTTCGGCGATCTGTTTGGCAAATGTCGTTTACCTCATTCGACATGCTGACGTCTATGCGATCCCCTCCGATCTTCACGCTACCTCCAGGATACCCTCGAGCTCTTCTGTAAAACTTCCCGCTCATCGACATCCTACCAAATGGACCACCGGGGGCCGATTTCATCGAGGTCAGAGCTGAACCGATATATCGGGTACCTTCGCTATCTTGTCTAACCAGTACAAAATCCCAATGCCATCATCTCGTCTCCTGGTCCCCTGGTCCGGACTCTTCCCGACGCTTCTGGTTTCGCTCCCACGACGTGGGCCAAGGTCGTTTACGGCAGTCTGCTCATGTCACCGAACGGTCCATATTGTTGTTCCTTTAGTAAACAAGTCCACCAGCTCTCTACGAACGGTACCGGCGGCGGCGGCGGCGGCGGCGGTGAAGAACAACAACACCTCGGAAGACTGCTGCATAACTCGCAAAAGCCCACTTTCGTTATAAGTCGGCAGTAGACGGTAGAGCGCGGTCCCCCATCTCGAACTGTCGGTCTAACGAAGGAGAATCGTTGTTGAGTTCTCATCACGACGCCATGGCGAACAGAAGTGCGAAAGCCTGGCCCCAATCGCTTGCCAACTTCTTCGCGTTCTGTCGTTCGTTAAAGCCACTCGACGCGGCCGAAACCCGGCAAGGCTCACAGAGTCCTTGCGGCGGCCTGACTCTGTTCTATACCTGTTTTCCCCCGGGATGGGAACTCTTCCCTCTGGTTGGGCAGCGTCATTGTTATTTGCTTGTATCTTTGGGGCGCTGTTAGCAGGGGCAGCGCAACAGGACGATGCGTCCAGCCCCGGGGCGACGGCCTGGTACGTCTGTGCAAGTAGCGATAACTCCAGCCGCTATGGCCTAAGCATGAACCCGTCATCAACGGCCAACGGGCAATAACGGTAACAGGACCGACGAACAAGCGTCAGTCCGATGAGACGTGGTCCCTGCACAAAAACGAGGACCGGCCTGTGGCCATCGTAAACGTACTTAGCATCGACTGTCGGCGAATGAAGCCGAACGCGCCGGCCAGTTGCCACCCGCGTTCAGCACAAGTTAGCAGAAAAGAGTGTGCCTACCAGGACCGGCCTGGCGAGGCCCGCGCCGGCTAGGCCACGCCGGCTTAGAGAGGACCAAACCGGAGCGAGTTTCCGACAACGAGAGGCCCCCGAAACACGCGACTGTTGACTTTACGGACCAACGGAGATGATTCGATCACCGGGATAGGAAACGAGCCTCGCGAATCGGGCATGTCGCTCGCGTATAGGGGGACGCTGGGAGGACGCGTACCTACACTCCTGCGTTGAGGCGGGCCGCACTGTCGAGTTTTCTGTCGCTCTCACAGCACCCCCGCCTCTTTCGGTCTCTTTTTCTAACTGTCTATCTCCTGCTCATACACGACACTACATCAACACGCTCTCGCCACGTCGTGCCCTGCCGAGAAGCTTCGTCTCTTCCGAGTTTTTCTGTAATGCACCTCGTTGACAAACGAACGCAGTGCCCCGCGTTCCGTCCGCGGAGCGGTGAAGTTTGTAACACCGCCCGGATGTCGAGGTCCCGCTTTTCTCGAGCGTAGAGGCAACGTAGCGTATGTCCGCCTACCATCGACGCCCCCGCCGACGCCCCCGCCACCGTCGTTCCTCTCCTCTCTCGAACGGCGTCTGGGAACATTCGAAAGGTCGGCTTGTGCCTCACTCGATGTGTGCGAGCGTGTGCAAACTTCTAAAGCACACTCGTAGTGGAAGAGACAAAGCTGCACAGAACCCATCAGGCTGGTCTCGACGGCCTTGTTTGTTTCATATATGTTTGTGGGCGTGACATCGACATGCTCTTAAGGAACGGACGACCAACCCGGAAGTTCATCCCGGACGAGCGACTCGCTTTCCACGACCAGTTTAGAACAACTGTTTCCTTCGGTGGGCGGGGGGGGGCAAACTATAATGGAGCTCGTTGTATGCGATCGTCGGCGTGGAGACGCCTTAATATATACGTCCTTGACTATATACGTCGTGACTACGTCCATAAACCCACAGACCGATCCAGAGTTCATGTGAGGGAACAGTCGTTGAAGTCCCTCTCCTACGATCTTGGCTCGATTTGCGAATAGTCTTCTTCAACCGAGGTAGATACCCCTGATCAGGAGAGCAGCTGTCGGTGCGTCGAAGCCCCCCTAAATATGGATGACAGGTCTGGTCACTGTTGACGGATGATCATCCACTTGGCACTCAGTGAGGCGAGACAAGGACGAGGTGTGGAATAGGCCGAAATGAGGTAAATTAGCCTCATTACCTCATTGGCCTTTAACCTCATTGGCCGGTCGTGGTCCGTGTCCTTCCGTTCTCAGCTGGCGTGCGGACGGTAGAGCCGCGGATTCGCAGACCGACCGAGAATGCCTATTCGGCCATTGTCGTTTTGTCCGTCGCTGCTTTGCCCCTCGTGTTCTGCTCGCGTACGAAGAAATTTTGTGGGTGTAATGCTTCATAATTTACAACGTATATACATATATGTATAATTGTTTTTCATTGTGCTTCTTTTTTATGTTCAGCAGTGGAAAAGTGTTTATGGGAAAAGGATCCGAAGATCCAAAGAGATGCTATTAAATAGAAAATGTCGGACAGGACGAAAGCTATTCAAGTGGATTTTTGAAATCATACTGGAATCATTTTTTGGAAAAGAGCACATGCGATTTCCTTGGTCAAATATCGATATTTTTGTGTAACCCCGTAATGTCTTTTTCTGGTCAACGATGAAAGAGGCAGAGCAATTCAGCCATTCGCTACGCAGCAGTTTGAGGGAATTACTTCAACGATGGTTGCTGACCAAGCCTCTTCGGCTAATTGGATTCAACGGAATGACTTCGTTGGCCACTGTTTTCCCGCAAGCTCAGAGATCACAGGCCTCGATCACGCAGCCAAACATCAAGGTCATGCGAGGTCGGCACGGTTGAGCGAGGTCTAGGACACTACAATAAGGAAAGGAAAGAGAGCCTACAAAATTCGGGCCATAAAAGAAGATTTTTGCCTTAGTCCTGGTTACCAGGTTTCAGAAAGGCGCCAGCTTGATCCTATGCGCCAAGCCTCTATTAACTGTACGGCACTGCGTCCAGAAATCAGAATTGGGCCGAATTAATGCCCCAGCTAACGCTGCCCTCACTCGCTACCTTCGGCTGGTTATTTTCTGCACTACTCAGGCCCATGACCCACGGCTAGCGAGGACCTGACCGATGTTTCTGGCTCGGTGATAAGCGATGAAAATAATTTATAGCAGAGTCATTAGCGAAGTGTTAGTCACACTGTTTGTAGTTGACTATACTCTGTGAGGCCTGCAAGGGAAAAAAAATTAGAAGAAACTATTCAAGACACTCCCGGTATTTGGCAAGTTTTAGCCAAAAAAAAGCACGTCGACAACAAAGGCGGTTTCCAAAGCTCTGGAGTAATCCAAGGTAACGGAATACGACAAACACTCAAGCGTAGATCGTCCAGTAAAACCAGTTTAGTGAATCAGTGGAATGCACTAATGCCGGCTAACGCTGAATACAACGCAGACGTCGAACTAGAGTCAGAGTTCGAGGCCTGCGCGTGAAAAGCCCCTCGGCGGAGGCAACGGGCCTGATTAAATTGGACAGATACGTCTTCATCACCGCCTGTCAAAACCACAAGGCAAACGTTGCAATAAGTTTGTCCGGCATCGATTGCTACGGATTAGCGCGTAGAAGGAAACTGTTACTATTTATTTGTAGTTTCGCCTGCCTAATCGGATATCCAGCGAACTGTCGTAGTCGACGCATGATACACAAATTCACTGAGCACTCGTTCGGATCCGGATTCGGGTTTCGGGGTTAATCGCGGGATTGACACGTTTCGTGTGACACGCATTGCTTACCTGTAAGAAAATTAGCGTGCAAGTGGATTATTTATTTGCCAACGTAACCCAACGTGCCCAAAACGGCAGCAAGCTCTCCATGACTTTCTAGAAATACCGAGATGTCAATCTAATTGTTTTTTTCCAGTACATAGCATTAGCATCTAGATAATCTAGATAAAAAAAAAAACAACGTCCTTACGGCAGCTTTCGCGTCAACTAGTATCCTTGAGAGTTTGTTCTCCATCGTTTTGTTTATCATCACTTTTCTCTCAGCATCTGCATAAAGGACAGACACGGTCTGTTGGCCTGCCCCTGGGGGCGGTCGCTGGTGATGGCCATTTGTCGCCATTTAGGTCTTCTTCAATCTTCTCGGCCAATTCGTCCCCGAGGGGCTGTTCCCCGGATCTTTCCTACTCTTCATACAAGACATCGGGCTTTTACGCTACTTGGTTCGGCCTCATTTCAGGTCCCCAGACGCGCCACAATGTTAAAGTCAGTGTATTCATTGGATTTCAGCGCCCCTAAACATGGGCCTTTTTCAGCAGTTTCACCGTTCCGAAGTGCTCTGAGAAGTACAGACAATTACGGTATCTTCTGTTCCCCGCGCCACCCATTCCCGAGCCAGCCTATCGCCAGCTACGAAAAGACAGCGATAATCGCACACGTTTTTGGGCTACAAAAATCGGTTTTCAATTTCTTCCGCGGATTGGCGGGGCCCGTCGGAAATGATACGCTCAGAGAGATAGCGACCCCAAAGACACGCAGTCAACACCTACCGTGCCATTAACACACGCACAGAGACGATAACACTCGAACGTGTCACGCCCCGATCTGATGTAGCAAACAAAACGTGACAAAATGGAACAGCTCCGCGCTAACGGCCAGACCGAAATTGCGAGAGGTTCGAACTAACTTGTGTTGCTAGACAATATTCTGCTGATCTCAGAGATCGGCAATACTGTTATCTAAACAGCAGCGTCGTTTGTACGCCTCGATCTTCTCGCATTCACCCCCACGCGAAACTCGCCTTGTGGGGGTCTTTCTCCTGGGTTAATTTGCTCAGCTAAATTTAGACCCACAGTTCTTCTTCCTGCAACAGTCGGGTGTTAGCCGCCCACCCCGCCAAGATGTCCTGACCCCGGAGCGATGTAGCACCCGTGCCTCTCATCTGTTCCGGGGATTGGCTCTAGGCCGCTTTGATCTGAGGGTCTAGCGACGTGATTGGAACTGGCAGAGACAGGCAGAAGACGTCGCCGCCGGCCACAAACCACGCGACAGAATCGTAGTTTAGGGACGACTAGGTCTAGCAGCTCTTCCTAGGCAAGCTGACATCTAAAATGTCACCCGAAGGGTGACTGGCCATGGATCTCGGCCTGCACCACGTAGAAACACGGTCTAGTGCTTCGATTATAGATCAGATGGACTCCTTCCTCGTCTCGCTGGCGACTCTTCGTTTTCGTTTGTGCTCTGAGATAGTCCCGGGCCGACAGCAGGGAAATATGCCAGGACGTTCGCTGTTGGCTATCCGGAAATCTCATCCGGCCCAATGACGCGAAGTCGGCCTGAATTGGGTCACTTGGAGAGCAGTGCCGCTGAGACCCAATATACGGGGGCAATAGCGGTTTGAGGAAGAGGCAAAACCGACGAACAGCCGTTTTTCAGTCGGCTGCCGATACCGGCGGCTTCGAGCGTCCGTCTACATCCGAACCGACCATCGTTAGCCAAATTCCTCTAACTCTGACGAGGGCAAAATGTCCCCGTATCAAGGCCTTCGATGTTTCCTGGCTCTTCCTTCGTCCCATGTCATAGATAAATGCACCTTCGAAAGCGCTGACCGCCGCTAGGGGGTGTTGGTTATAGCGAGACGCCCATCTACTCCGACCCCGGAAATTCTGTCCTTGAATCAAAACTGTGCCCCTTCTCACATCTGATGTAACTGAAAGGTGCGCCATATTCGCCCCCTATCGCGCTTTCGACCGCGACCCGGGCCTAAGCCACTCCTGTGGTCCTGAGTCCTGCTGTGCTCTACCCCATTAGAAAGAATTCATTACTTGCAGGTGGCACCGCTTTGCGTTTTCCCTCAGCGTTCCCGAAGCGTGGCCTGTTCACGAAACGCGCCTGTTTTGCAGGTTGCGCCTGTTTTGCAGGTTGCGCCTGTTTTGCAGGTTGCGCCTGTTTTGAGTCATTGGTCACTATGGACGCAAATACAACACCGGCCAAGTGAGCCACCACCTACAGGTTGCCAGATCATTTAACAGGAATTCTCAGTTTTAAGATCACTGCGTCATGCCGCCGCTGGGGGCCTAGTGACACGGCAGTTCTTCTGAGCGAAGTCCTTCTGAACGTTCAGCAGAAGGGCGCCCTTCTTGCACATTTGCCCTTCTTGTGTTTCTGTTTTACTGCACGAAGCAACTGACAGGTACAGATGACACACGACATCTCGATGACGGCCGGCTACAACCTTCGTTATGCCGCTGGCCATTTTTTGTAGATCGCTGAAAATCGCCCGTAACCTAATGGCGAGGTAATGAAAACCTTCCAACTTTGGCCTTGAATTTCAGTCGAGGAAAAAAACTACTTCCCAAGTCTGCCCTCCGTGCGTATCCCTTTAAGGCAAAGGAATACGCGACTTGAAGGTGGCGGCCGCCAGATTGAATCTCTACGTAACCGCTACCCTCTAACATCCTTCCCTGTACAGTAGATGACATTTTTTCCATTCACCCGTTTCCCTAGATTACCTCTTCTTATTGTATTCATGGTATCGATTTCGTCAGACCGACGAACAAGACACCGTCGCCCTGGTCCAACCCCGTCCGACGGATCCGTCACAACTAACAGGCACCATTGCCAGCGGACATCAGCGGTCGTCATTATCGCCTGTCTCGCTACGGCCGGCGTCCTTCTAGCTGGCATTAGGCGGTGACACAGTGTCGAGACCTGAACCTACGAGCTCCGTCAGCCAAATGCTCGTGTCCTGGCTCCTTGTACATCCTGCCAGCGAGGCATGGACTCTGCTCGAGGGATTCCGCTGGCTCGAGCCGAGCTCCACGACAGGCACAGCTGTTCTACGTGGCTAAATCGCTCTATAATTGAATACCACCTTTCTCTCTCTGTGGTAAAGGTCCACTTAGATGGTAGCCTAGCGATAAAGTGGTTTCTTCATAAATACGCTAACTAATCACATAACGCCCCCGCGTCCTTCGTGAAGATATCGACGTCACTGTCATTGCACCCAGACGAGAAGCGGACGTCCTTAGCGCAGGGTAAACAGGCTCTTATCGTGCTTGTCCTGAACGACACTCGGCCGTAACATGGAGTCGTATGTAGATCTGACGCATGACCCCCCTGCATGGCAGACATGGCGCCTCAATTATGGGGGCCTGAATATTGCCTCCAATTAATGTGCGTAAGCTCGTCGCGTCCGTCCCGTCTTGTCTGTCCGAGTAACAAAGGTCCGCTACTATATTTAGTTTTGTTCTATTTCGCTGTTGACATTGTTTCACGTTCGGCTAGCGGATGCGGACATTGACATCGACATAAACCCCCTCGAGAGACAGCGGTGGTAATAATGACTTAATGGCCTGTCGCCTATCGTCGAGTTGGCGTGGGCGGTCTTTTGTCCTTCCGTCTGACCATCCGCCCTTGTAAGCGAGTTTTTCAGCTGCCTCCACTTCGTTCTGGTCGATTGTTCACTCTGGAATCTAAGAAAAGCGCGCTCGGGTGAAGAAATTGTGGCGAAAGCCTTCGGCCGCTCTCAGATGAACTTCACCGGCACACCTCGGTGATGAAACCAGGTGCCGCTGATGGCGGGTTTTCTTTCGGATTTTCGGGGACACAACTTCTTCCGTCTAGTCGTTCCCGAAGATCTCCTCTCCCCTGGTTGGTCCCTGGCCTCAGCCGCCACCGACGAGGAATTTTCTCACTTGAAGCTGTTC
Source organism: Tropilaelaps mercedesae (assembly GCA_002081605.1). Classification (NCBI taxonomy): domain Eukaryota; kingdom Metazoa; phylum Arthropoda; class Arachnida; order Mesostigmata; family Laelapidae; genus Tropilaelaps; species Tropilaelaps mercedesae. Next base: position 3,043 of record MNPL01009838.1, on the reverse strand, counting down.
CGGCGTGCCGAATGGAATTCAGACTCCCGAATACGAATTCCCCTTGCCGCGAAGACAGCAAAAGCACCTTGGTCTATTCTTCGCGTTGGAATTTCGCGGGGCACTGCTTCGGCCTGATGAAACCTGCCAGGATCAAGTTCCTATCAACGAGCAACTACACCGCAATTACAGAAGCAAACTACGCTAACTTGACAAAAAGCAAGAAGAAAAATGCTTCGACAATAGCTGTTCCTACAAACTTCTGAACCTGGATAGGGACGTATGACTCAGCATTCCCAAACAGGTCGACGAACCACCCACGCGAAGCTGACCTCCCTCGTCCGGCCTCTCTCGTCCGGCCCCCAGGGCAGGCACGAGGCCCCACGTTGTCACATCCCAACTTCTTCTTATTTTCATGACGGGCTCATTATTCTCGTTGGCGCATTCGAATGGCTGAACGGTGAGGATACGTCGCTAGAGATCGCTGGAGGCTAGAAGAGCGTCACACGCGAAGAACAAGTGCCAAAGCAAACAACGCTACAATTGGCGGAGCGGAGGCTGGAAGCGAGTGCGACCCCTGGAAACAAACGGCCATTGGAAACGAGCCTTCGCTGTGAAGTCAGCGGCTACAGAGTCGAAAACTTCACCACGCCACGAGGAGGAAGGCCGGTTAAGGGTCACGCCCTCTGGCCGTATGAGACGTCCTGCGCGCACTAGGCCGAAGACTGAGCCGCCAAGCGTCCTTTTCGGTGGTAGGTAGGACGTCAACGGCGAACCCGAGCTACAATCGAAAGCAAAGGTACATTCGAAATTGGCAAGGCCTTCAAATGGCGTGTGTTGATTCATGTAGACAAGTGATGCCCCAGTGTGTGGGCTCTATGCCCCCAACGGGAGGCATCGCATGGGGGGCAGAAGTTTGCCAAGCGGAAAAAATCTTCGCCACGCGTACATAAGGTTTGTGTTAGACCTGCGAATGCTTTTGCTTAGGCTCGCTCGGTAGCCCCAGACGAAACGGCCAAGATAGTTTTCGTCCAGATACTTCGTCAGATGTGGAAACAGTTTCACGCCAGCTCATCGACGCATCAGTAACTTTTCCTTCTGACCATCAGCCAACATCGAACGCCCGCGATATCGCTTCAGACTCGCTCGCCTAGTAAAGCGGAGCCCGAAGATGAACAACGGCGGGGATCGAACCCGAACACGTACTTGTCTAGTCCGGCCGCTAATCGCGCGCCGCCGCCGCCCACCGAGGTCGACGACATCAGTAATTTACCCTCACCATGAAGCGTATAATGCACCTACATTGAAATGATTTTACAACATCAAACCCATATATACATATATATATGCATATATATATATATATATAGAGAAAGAGCGGTTGAACGCAGACGCCTGTTTCGTTTACGCGGCTGTAAAGTGAGAAACTTGCTTGAAATGGAAGCCGCCCACTTCTCCATTAGGCCATCGGCTGAAAGCAGGCGTCCTAATCGCCAAAGTGTGGCGCAAAAGATGATCTGCGCAATGTGGTAAGAGCAGTGCCTTTCTGACGCTTCGAAGATCACGAGCGCATCAGCCGAATGTTGTCCTAATATCGACCGATGGATGATGCGCATGGTCAGGTTCCCACGGGCTGCCTTTTCGTCCACGTCACCTGGCTACGATCGGACTTTTATTCTAGTTTTGAGATAGCGTCAAGACGCTCTCCGCTCGAGAATCGAGTAGAACGACCAATCGATAATGCTGAGACCCTCAATAACCTGTCCGATCAATCGAATCAATCAAGAGCGACGAGAGCAGGTTGGGCTAGGCCTTGTCCCTTAGGCGGTGGACTGGCGAGTGATGGCTCCCCACTGCAGCTCCGCCTTTCGCCGACACCGGCCACAGGCCCCAACGTCAGGCCAACTCGCTTGTCCTGACTTCTCACGCTAGCGAAGGCTTTGAAAATGAAAGTCATTTTCCACAGCCTTCGCTTTCTCTTCTATATATATAGGCTTTCATAGCAAATGTTAGCTGACACTCGTGATAAAAGGACGACACTCGGATTGCCTGCAGGCCCATGCAGGCCCATGCAGGCCCGTGCAGGCCCATGCAGGCCCAGAAGGCTACCAATGATCGATTTCTCTTGATAGAAGGGAACCACGCCGGAGTCCGCCGTGGTCGTGTTTGCGACGTTCGATTGAGAATTAGAGCGGGAGAGAAAGAAAGAGCTGAAGGACAAAATGATTAAACTAGAAGATCAGCTAGGAAGGAGAACAGCACGACAGTTTTACTGCCTTAAATGAAGGCAGACTACCTGGTCTTCACGCGAGGACCATCCGCGCATCGATTAGTTCGCTATTAACACACGCCCGAGAACCTGTCTCGTCATAAAAACGGTCTCATGAGCCAGTTGACAATCTTTAGTTAACTCATGCACGAGTGAATACGAAAGTCCGCGAGGGGAAAAGCGTCTCGTAAGTTAATTTTCTGATAGTCCACGCGCGAGTAACAAAAAAAAAGAACGTCCGTACAGAAAAAAAAGCCTCTATCAGTGCTTCTGTCCGGAGGTCAGCAACACCTTTCATCTGCACGATCGGACGTACCTCGTGCGAACGGCCGAGCATTGAACGAATGTTTTTCATTTTCCATCTCATGGCCTGTGCGCGTACTTCTGTGGAAATATGAATGTAACGGTGAATGTGAATTTTATGCAGTTGACAAGCGGCTGAAGCCTCTTGTCCCCTTGCGGACGAGACCGTACCTCTCGTTGCAGAAGTGTGGAGGGGAGACGTTCTGTTTGCCAGACGTCGTTGTCTATACTACATGGAAGATATGGCACCTGTTACATCGTCAATTAATTGACATTGTATTGTACTGTATCGTATGTTTACCACGGCACAAAAAAGACGCTTTATTACGACGATTATTGGTGACCTAAAATCAAAGCAGTAACTTCAAATGTGTCCCTTCTGATATAGAGTTCATCGACGAATCGATTACACTGCGTTGCAGCCTGCATTACTGCTTTGTGGAGGCCATATATATATATATATATATATATATATATATATATATATATATG
>MNPL01009837.1:0-26338 GCA_002081605.1 Tropilaelaps mercedesae | reverse complement strand
CCACGGCAGCTTTTCTTCATTGTTTAGTAGCACATAAACGCACACACTCACACGCATTCAACGTTTCGCTGACCGAAAAGTGCGCTGACCCCTGGACGCCTTTTGCGGTACGTGGTTGTGACTACTCAGTGCGTCCCCCCTCCTCGTGCTACGATTCTCGGCTTAGAGAACGCCACCGCGTTTTAGCCAGCAGAGAAGATCGTTGTATGTCTTTCTACCAACGCGGACCATTATGCCGAGAAATAGTTCGACGAGTTAGTTATAGCCTGCAACGTCCCTCGAGCCACACGCGACCGCTGAGTTGAGCGGCGCTTTAGTAGAATTCGGCACCCCCACCACAAACATCCCGGTCTCAGGACCTACGTGAAGTCACCGAAATCGCACTTCATCAGCACACGTCAAGAGGACAGCGGCATGGTCGCTCCGTCGGCCATCGCGATCTGAACGGCGAATAGTCGAACCGCGAGGAAATTCCCATAGCTGACGCGCGCACGTCACCGGTGCGAGTTCAACTTCGACAAGGAACCGGCCGAGTATTCTAGTCTGGGCGTCGACCCTTCGTAGGCAGCTGTGCTTGTGCAAGTTTGTGCACGCCTTCCATAAGGCCGCGCGGCGTCCGGCTAATTAGTTGTGTACACCCAGTGAGAGAGAGACGGTGGCCGTTCGAGGTGCTAGAATCCATGGATATCGCCCGCGTTTTGCTCATGGGTCGCCGGGCGAGCAAGCTCAAAAAGGATGACATCAAGGAGCTCGAAGCGCAGACCTACTGTAAGTGGAGACCGCTTGAAAAAACACTATATATATATATATATATATATGTATATATACAGTCTTTTACTTCGTTTTGGCGGGTTGTTGTGTTGGGCATGTGAAAAGCGTTGACCGGGTGTTGGAAAGATAATCGCCATTTCTCTTGAAGAGACGGAAAAATGGTTGCCGTTTTTCAACCTTATGCGACATCAGGAGAGTTTTGGTTCTGCTTCGCTGAAGTCCGATAAGTATCGACAAAGGTTCCGACACCTGAAAAAATGCGGCTAGAACTTTTCCGATGCTCACCGAGAATACTTTTTCGGCGCTTAGCAAAAAAGCCTGTGTGAGACTTTGTCCCTGACCAGCTTTGTTTGGCATTTTGTTCTTTGTATGCGTATTTGACGACTGTGGGATGGACGCAGTAATTATTCGTATTGTCATGGTGAAGTCTTAATACATTAATACGCTCGTTGGTTAATGATTTCCGAGTTACAACTCTAGTTACGACTTCAGCTGGATACCAGCTGGGGTATTTTCATACGTCTGCGTTTTCGGTCGATCGTCCGCATCGGGACAAGAGGCCTTATCAAGGCGTCGTGGGGGCCACATGGGTGACATCAGACGTTATTGTAGTCGGGCGCATGTATTCCACTGTGGAAGTCTACTTCCCCCTGCTAACGGTAGTCTAAGAGAATGGAGACTAAACAGTCTTTCCTGCCATAGAAATTCTCTATGGAGTAGCGGTAACGGTCGCAACCTTTGTAGGCGATTCGATAGGAAGGAACGACAAAAAGGAGGTACATTCGTCCTTAATCGCTATGTTATTATTAGTCCCGCTCGCTCACTCGAGATACGAGGACAAGACGTGTGACTTGTATGAGAGAGAGAGAATGTGGACGAAGGAGTACATATTTCTCCGGTTTGACGATTAAGTTGAATCATGATGGAACTCACATTACGGACGTTGCGACAATGGAGCAGAGACAACCGCGCAATCCTGTATTAGAGCTTTGGAGGCCGCCTTCGGCGCGGACATTTGGCGTGCCGCGAATATCCGCTAAACGGTAACGTTCAACAATTAAACAGCGCAGGCTAAATTAAATCTCGGGAAGAGCCAGGCCTGTGGGTGAGGCGTGTTTTTAGCGCAAGTGCTCGAAATGTGCGGCCGAGTTTCATAAGACGACGAAATTAATCAACGGAACGAAATCCACGCCAGGGCCGTGGCAGTGCTTCGATGCTATGACCGACACCTGTACTCGGCTGAGGCATTTTACGACATTGTCTGGCTTTTTCGTTTGTTAACAGCTTTGCGATCCCGACGAGCATGCACCATCGTCATGGTGTACCGCGCCCGATGAATAATTGTCAAACTCAAGCTTTTTCGCCATTGGTTTCTGCAGTGCAGACATTAGCGACGTTACGGACAGATTGAACGATCTACATTCGTTCGCGATCTTCGCTATCTCTTCTGCATGGGCCTGACCCCGTGCACGTTTCTGGCAACATGGACGAGCTAGTCAAATTCGTAATACTTTCCAACAGCGGACTTGCATATAAATTGTACTCCAACGGGTACAAATCCGAGTAGAGAAGATCTCACCAAGGACAGGCTAAGCCGAAAGACCATAAAAAATGATTTCATTGCGCCACATAGCCTTCGCTGCAGGCCCTCTTTCCCCTCGAAGCAATGGGATGAATTTTTACTTTGAATTCGTTAGAAGTTTCTTAGACGGTAAAAGGGAAAAGTTAAACGGATTAGACCTAATCATATATTCGCATCTAATACTAGCTAAACTACGTTACGCACACACACACACATATATATATATAAGTAAAAAGTTAATGTTAATATCTGCTCAGGGTTAAGACAACTACATGGAAATCTGCTCACGTATGAAAGCTATAATCAATATATCGAGAATATTTGCGTGACTGTATAGGTGGCTCAAAGGGGAAAAATACTAACTTCTGCTTGGTTAGTTACCTCAAGTGAACAGCTTCGGTTGCGCAAGTGCGGTCGCCGTGAAGATTTCCACCTCGACCGCAGATGATGACGTGGTAGTTTTTCTTCACTATAGAGTCAACCGGTCACTTGTGTCCTAACAGTGCGCAGCGCTCGTGGACGTGCAAATAAGGCCTAGCCCATGGTCCTGGACGGCCATTCCACAGGGGCAAGGTGAGGTAACTCGCTTTCGCTCAATAGCTACTGGTATGAGCTTCGCTGCAATGGTTTCTGCCGCTGCCGAGACCGCTAAGGTTGGTCAGGACGCAAGGCCACAAAAGGGGCAGCGGTCCGTTTTGGCGGCCCCGTAGGCCATAACCAGTGGCTTGGAGGTTGCGCGGAGCTAGACGGCTTGGTCGTCAGAGTTTAGCTCAGGTAGACGGGGACCAGGGCAGTTGCTAGCATCGGGTCAAGGGCCCTGCGATGAGTGTCGTCCCTGTCTGTGACTCGAGGCTTGAGCCGATAGCATTGCGTCGCACATAGAACCAAAGCTTGATCCGCTCAATAGCGAACTATTTATGGCTTTCTCTCTCTTCATTTCTGTATCCCAGCTGAACCATAGGGCGTCGCGTTAGCACTGCTGTGACACAACTCCACCTTCCAGAGTCTCGATTTTAATTTTTCTACAAAAATGGGACATCCAAGAGAAAAGGCCATTTACAGCACAGCTATGATACAGAGACGCTAAAAAGTACGAATATGTGTGGGCGGATAACGCACTAATATCTGCTTAGTTGTCCGCCATCACAGCTCTTGTGATCGACAGCATTCTACGAAAAAAAGTAATCATTCGTCAACAGGTTTATTCCCGCGAATGGGCCGCCACTCCGGGTTTTCGGAGTACGCCAGTTACGTGGACTTCGGTTCGGTTCTCTGTTGAGCCGTCGAATCGAAGACGACTGCCGTGTATATGAGGCACGCCAATGTCAAAACCACCATCCTCGTCCATCAACATTTTGGCTCTTTGTGCAAAGAAAGTGGTGCTACTACTTCATTCAACGTCGCCATTGTAAAAAGAACACAGAAGGCCAACTCTGGAAGCGTACAGCAACGTGAGGTGATCGTTCAGAAAAATCCTTGAAAGCCGTAAAACAAACTGAGCAATGGTGGGTAGATTAAACAGTCTCAGTGTGATATACCGCGTTCGTTGAATCAGTAAACACTTACTAGTAAGTACTTATTAGTAAGTACTTGCGCTGAGCGTTCGACATTTCTCTGTCGGAGTCCATCGACATCGAGGTTCTGTGAAATTTTCTGAAAGTTGCTGCCTAAGCATAAAGCAGTATATGAAGGGCCAATCGACTTGGCCACCATCGTCTATTCGATTAGAGATATTAACCTGCCCTCTGTTACTCACCGATGTATATGTAATACAGTCTGTCTTCTTGTAGACACGTCAAGTTCAGCCGAGCAGGGAATTTTTCCAGTTCAGTCACTCTCCGCGGGTTGGACAGTCAATGCAGAGTCTAGCAGAAAAAGATCGGAGACAGTGCCGAAGGCCTTGATACCTGTGTTCAGAGCCCAGGCCCAGTGTCGAACACGTTGAATCGGACTTATGTCCTAGACTGGCCTTCTCCCGCTCTCTTTCGCGTAGAAGGCCACTTCGACGGCCCCTCCTTAGGCCCTGCAAGCAGGCTTCAGTGTGCCGAGGACATTCAGAAGTCAGAAGACCAAAATCACACGAGCTCGTCGTCACGAGGCACGCCACCTACATATACGTGCATATACGTGCATATACGTGCATATACGTGTGGATACCCGTGCACTGCCAGTCATTCCTACAACTGATGTTGGCTCCAGCTCCTCAGGGTAGCAGTTATCGTCTTTTTCTGTCGAGTTTTGCTATAGCAAGAATTTTCTGCATATAATAATTAGCTGCAATAATGTTACAGGACTTATAGCTATCTAGGCAGAGCATTGCCGCCATGTCGGTTTGTCTAATTAAGGACGTGCAAACGATTGTGTCAATTATTAATAGGGATCAATGCTGAGTCCGATGTCAGTTTTCAGGTGAGATGCTGCGCTGTTAGATCGACGATGTCCAGTCGATAGACGAATCGTAATGAGCTAATTGAAATTACATAAGTGCCTCACATGAGTGCCATGCTATTTTGATCTATGATTGTTTACAACGATTCGTATATGATGACATGTTTTGCCAGTCCGTGAATGGCATCCAGGTTTTGCTACCGACACATGAACTCTATCCATCGAACGGCTGCGGTAGAAAGCGCAGTCTTCAACGGTTGAAGTCGTTCCTTTATTTTTAGGGCGGACCATCAGCGAACGTTTGAGGTAGCATTTTTTGCATTAGGTCGTTTCATCTGGTCTGTTTGCGTCACGTCTGTGGCGACAAAAGCGTTTCTTTTAATGGGACATTATCATAGCTTGTGAAAGTCATCTGACATGAACGACATCAGAGCAACGACAAATCGTAGGAAAGATTAAGCGGACTACCGCCACTTGCCTGGGTCATCGTCCCTGACGGGGGGTTTTCGCTGGCTAAGAATAGCGACGCAGTCTTCGTAGACTCGAGGGTACTGTGGAGGTCGTTGTTGGTCAATCACGAATGGATGTCGCTTTGTGCAATACTTCCGATGGGAAACGAGTGAACAGAACGACCAGTAGTGTCAGATAGAAAGTCCCGTATGGTCTGTTTCTCGGGAAATATTAGTCAGATGTGTTCTCTATTCATTTGCGTATGTTCGCGCAGCTAAAAGAGGCGCTGCACAAGTAGATAGTGAACTGGATGAAAGCGAATGTCTAGAAACGGAAAATTGACCGTAGGAAAATTCTAGAAAATCTGTTCGCAAATTTCGCTCTTCGCTCTCTATTTGTCTTTCTCCCTTTTCCCTGGGTAGTGAGATCTTAATGGGAGATTTGTCGTTCACGAAGGATATTAATAACATGTTTATTATTAGCAACGCGTAAGAATAAACCCAAGAGGAACGATCGCGTATCAGCTATCACGGCTCTTTATTTTGTGACAGTCAGTCTTGTGTTCAGCAACAGCTACCTAACAACACTAGTAATAATAATAATAAAAATAATGATAACACATAGAGCCACCACCACTGCTATCGTTGCAACAATAACAGCATCCTTTCATAGAAACGGTAAATTCCCCAACATTGCTTTGGTCGAAACAAGATAATTCTAACATACGTTTCCTTATAACTTATGGGGTTTGTCAAATTTTTTATGGGCCACGATTTTCATGGGCATGCGATACGAACACACGGTTGGAGTGTGTCTGCTTATGTCGGATGCCGGGCAACTTTTCTGAGCTCCACGGAACATTTGGACGTGTCACGCGGGACCCCCTAACCTCGTACACGCCCCCCACACCACGGCTTGCAACTCGACATTTTTTCTATACGCAATATATTAATATATAAATACTATAAATACTGTTGTGAATGAGGCTTGCGATCTCGGTCAAGACACACATTTAACATTAAAGAGCCTATGAACATTTACATTACTAATTGAGCCGCTGTCACTGTGTGGACAAAACCCATGGCGTCGGTCTCGACTCAACGTACGCTTAATGTAAGTTTGGTTGAACGTTGTACTTAGCCCCACGGCCGGAGACACCTACGGAGTGGCGTCCGTGAATGGCTCCGATGACAACGACATGGCGGAAGACACAAATTTAAGCTGACGTAATTCGCGCTCTCGGAGTGCTTTAGCTGGGACTTATGGATGCTGCAGAATTTATGGCGAAACAGAGGCCAGTCTCTCGGGACGGGCGGGCAGTTTATTGTGTAAGATCTGTCGCCGAGATATTTTGCGAAGTTTATGACGCAGGTGTCGGATGTAAGGCGTCGGTGTCATCTTCGGCGTCCTGGGGCGGCGGCTGGCGGAAGATTTTGTTGACAAGCGTCAGAGTCGAAGGGAACGAAGGCCTAGGAGAGCAGGAAGCGCATGAACAGACAGATATCACAGCACAAGATTTAGTATAAATGCTAGCCAACATGGCGTGTTGTTGAGAGATGCTGTACCCCCTCGTCCATGCACACGGGAGGTATTAATATTATAGGACGTTAGTTATATAGCATATGTGTATGGTAAGCGGATATCGATTGGATAGGCTATCGAGAATTCCTGCCTAGCCTTGCTAGATCAGGACCCGTTATGATGTTTGTTGATCCGTTCGTAGCGCAAGCACGAAACTATTTTGTCGCTATTTTATCGCAATTATATAACACCGCATCTGCGTTCAATTGCTGTAAGAATAGGCAAAAAGCAGTTTTTCGTTTCTATAAATATACTATTGACGGAACGGACGAGCTTGCGTGTACCTACGCCCAATCTCTGTTAAGTTTAGGACTATTGCCGGATACGACTTTAGATTTTTACTATGGTTACATCATTGGAAGATAGCATGAACAAGTTCATTATTTTATAGAAATCATGTTATGGCTCGTAGAAAACGACCACTGCGTCAAGCTTCTGCGACCTCCCAGCAAAATATGAATACCTATGAGTTCACCCTAAGTCGAGTGGCTGCACCTAACTGTGTGTATTGCACAATTCATTAGTGTGTTGCCACATTGAGAGTAATCTTTTCCATAGGATCATATGGTAATATCTTGTCTCCTAGGCAAGCTATAGAGGCCGCCGTAGTTACAGCCACTGGTAACATTGATCGGCGGTAACCTTCTGTTACGCACAGTATTTAGCGGAAGCCGTAAATTGTATACTGGCTAACGATATAACGGTACTCCCGTCAAGTTGTTACCGTTGGCTAGTAATTAAAAATATCTCAGTCCATTAGGTTCGACCCGGAGGCGTGTGCTCCCATTGGATTGGGCTGGTTGAAATGAGACCAAAATAAAGCGATAGCTACTCACCGAATAAATCCGACAATTAAACTTCAGCATTATTTTTCGTTTTTGGTCACTGCTGACAATGGCAATAAACGCCTCAGTTAATCGAATGTATCGCGCCATTAATTTTTCACTGTTAACGTTTGCATACTTTTCTCCGGCGTCGAAAAGGTGATTTGCGACGAACAGCGTCTACCATTTGAGATACCGACAATCATGCGAAATTCTCAAACACGCGCCGAAAACGAAAGCTTTGAGAAAAGCAGTATCGTGAGAGTGATTCATTAAGAATTTTGTCGAGGTGGGCGCACGATTTTTGAATGTAAGTTAGTCATCGAATACCGTTAGGTAGGTGTGGCAAAAGCATGGCTGCCATCAACAGGTTTGTAATTCCGATCTACCGATGTAAAACCCTCCACAACAGCCGTTGCGGTTGCGTTTTGCCAGAGAGGTGTTTCCGCATTTTCACGCGTGAAGTGTAAATGAGCCTAAAAATGGCAACAAATGCCATTCTGGCCGTCCTTCCCGCCCAACTGGGGCGTGGGATGTGTCCATGTTTGTTATTGCCATTTGCAGTTACCAAATTGCCAAACTGCGACGTACATATGGATGAACAAAAACGACAAAAAGGCTCAGTCAGATAAGTCTGTTTGAGGAGAGGAAAACTAACCCTGCAGGACGCCCTAAAGGTCACATCTGGTGGTTGGGGGATATGGTCTTTTTGTCGAAAAGTTTGATCATACGGTTGACTTATCCGTGTTCTTACTTACGAGTTTGTCTTGCGCACTTACATCGATGGTCACCTACGTCAAAGGAAGGAAGGACAAAGGACACAAGAAGGTAGCTTTGCTTGGGAAAAGAGAGACGATTTCAGGAGGGAATTCTCCTATTCCAGGACCTCTAATCATATCCCAAGAGGACAAAGTTGGCTGCAAGTGTATTTCTGCATAGTGCTGCATAGCGGATTTTATCCACTTGCCTTGCCAGCTCGTCCGGTGCTGTGTTTAGTCGGTGGCCAGCCAACGTCTGTGACAGATCCCCTGCGGCATGCCCTCTGCATCGAAACGACAGGTAATAATGGTAAAACGGCCCTAGCAGTTAACCATCCGAGACTTACTGCTGTCAAGAAAAACGAAACTTCACCCTAGGGATCCTGCTAGAACACAGCTTCATATTACTGGCCTGTCTACCTAGATATAATATTTCGAATGTAAAAGCGTTTGAAGCGCCATACAGCCTAACACTGCCCCGACAAACTAGTTTTGTTCAATGAGATCAACCCGAAAGGGCTAAGCTTCCAGTTCTGTGTTGTAAGAGTCTGATGGCGCGCTGTGTATCTCAACCATCGAGGCCAATCTAAAATAAATATTTTTAGGTTTGACCGTCAGCCAACATCTAATGTCCAGAACTTCGCTCTATTAAGTGCTAGTTTGATATACTTGTCAAAATGAAACAAGATGAATGACTTGCTATTTTCACGGCCTTTTTTCTGTAAGCAGCAACTACCGCAAAATTTTGTGTGCCCAGAAGCATCGCAGGCAATCCTAACACCAGGCTAATGAACTTCGCCTGGTGTTAGGTATTTAATATTTTCATTTACATATATCCTCGTACCAGTGCATCTGGAGTACGCCTAAAGGTGTACTTTCCAGTACACATCAGACCAAGTTGTGTTGCAGGTAAATAGCTCACATAATCCAATCAAATTAAAAAAGAGTACAAAAAAGTGACGCTCCCATAGGACTCCGAGGAGCGTTTCCTCGACATGTTGAGATGGCTTTCTGTCCTGCTGCTAAATGTTATTTTGGAGGCTTTCAAGAAGAAAAAAACTACTACTTTTTTTATGCCAACATGGCATGGCAAATCGGCTAAGGCTGCCCTGGCGGAATGGGTGCCTTTTTTGTGCAGGTCCGAGCTGGATTTTGTCAATAAACTGTCTTTTGTGCATTACCGACGTAACGACAGATTCTATACCACTAAAATCTCGTCTACCTCATAGAACGCCGCGTATGTCGTGAGGCGCACCCCCGTATCCCCAATGACTAGCGAAACAATCCAATTCAGGTCGCTCAAGTACAGCCAAAAGGGTTGAGCAGGGGTTATGTTTGGCCATGACCCGCTCCGGCAATTTTGCCCCACCTTTTTAATAGCGTGGCAATAAATGCAAACGTCATGCCAGATGGTCATAGCCATGAGCAGCACTGCGACGCTGGGCTACGAAAGGAGTGTCTTGTAATGCACGTTTTTGGATGCATTGAACTTGTCCAATAGCGTTTTTCCTTTACCCAGAGCGAACGCTCCCATTTTCCTGAATACACTCGTAGTAATAGCGTCATGACGACACCGTTTTACTCACCGATCTTAGTCCGACGTCGACGCGCAAATACACACGACATATCGACGTCTCAGCCTTCTGCTAGTGAAGGTCGGCCCAGAATTAATTTTGATACTATCGGAAACTGATAGGTCCGTGTGACAATAAAGCTGCTAAATAGGGCGAAAATAAGGCCGTCCTCTGGAGCCGCGTGGTATCACTACGACGTTAAAGGACCTTTTTTATGAACTTCTGAGCGGCGTCTTTGATGACGTTTGTGATGATCTGCTCTCTTAGACGGGCAGGCTAACCTGTCCTTGTTCTTTTGTATTGAGGGTTCTCGTTCACTCTGAAAGCGGCCTGTGTCCTCGGGCACAACGTGGTTTTCAGTAAACTGTGAGCGCCCGATGGAGGGGGCTCCGTCATCCAGATAGTAGTGCATGTTTTTGAACGTAGCAAACGAGGTTCGAGAAATACTCTTAGCGATGTACCACCTCCGTGGTACCATAAGGAATGCAATAAAGAGCTACGTTACCTTACTGGCCTACTGGAACGTACAACCTAATGCCTGAACCTGTTAGACCGTTAAATACACGTGTAGTTCTTAGACAAACACGTCCCATGTAGCCCCTGTGAGTTGTACGGTTAAGTGCTTTTTCGGAAGGGACACGTTGTAACCGATTTAACTGCGGGAATCCGCACCAGAAACCCCGATATAAGCAGCCTACCCATTGCTTTGCGAGTCAACACGAATATTCGCGTGAGCATCGACCTTAAAATGCATATTTCGCTTTACCGGCCATTTGCTATATGACAACCGTATGAAAACGTAGCTGGCCTTTACCAGGCACTCCTGCAGTCATAAATTACAAAAGTGCCACGTTTGCCAGAATACTGAATATTGACAGCGCTTTGAGGAGACGCAACCACGTCGAAGAGTTGCTGCCAGATGAACGCGCGAAAATTATAAAAATGCAGCATCGCAATGAAAAGAACGGTCAACAAGTTACATTGCCCTGAAAGGGGTTTTTTTAAAACTGTGTAACTGCTCAGAGAACTGACGTGCCAAGGGTCTAGTGGCTATAAAATTCGGAAAATAGGACAACACAAACAATCACAAAATGGCTGTCACGAACTTCGTCTATACGGCGAACGTCAAAGCAGCTATATTAAAGGTCAATTTCTAGAGGTAAACGCTTGTCACATGCCTATCAAAAAATACATTCATTATATATCAACCACATATTTCTGGCGATTGTCCCATATGTTCAGATATGGTAGTATTCTCGGTCTAAAGCCCAGCTAGTGCGAGTTAAGCAAAAAAGTAGGGTCATATACAATTACATCCCTTCGTACGTAGCACGCGTCCATGATTTACAAGGGGTTCTGTTATTGGCATTGAATTAGAAACGTCCCCACCAATGTCGCATTGCATACAAACCGCGGATGACCAGATCAGAGGAGCGAGGGTATGCGAAGGTCGGTCTCAGTGCGGTTAACAGAACTGAATGTTCCTGCATTGGCTTTACAAACCTCCTAAAGGGATAACATATGCGTAGCATTTCGGGTTTTAGGCAGGGGGACTCGTTTGAGATATCGATCACGGCTTTGACCACCCCGCACCAACGTTCCACAAAGGATGCATTTTTGATTAGGTAATCTTCAGTGGATAACGACGCCGAAGACCTTCAATGATTCGAAATAATTTCAAGAACCAAAGACAATAGCGTGATCTGCACAGAGCGATTTTTGTCAGATAGGGAAGTTGGAAACTCGTCTTCCTCTACTGGGGAGGGCCGAGTACACATTGCGATATAACCGAAACTCTGTGTAGAGAATGATATCTATTATTAGTTATAAATGATTACGATCACGAATATACTTGTTCCCTTATCCTCGAAGGAAAGAACGTGCAAGCGAAACGGTGGCAATTACGACCCACATCTCCGCCGGAATGTCATTGTCACCACGATTCAACCTCACGGGTCTCCGACTAGAAATAGCTGTGAAAATTGTTTTTATTTATTTTGCTCATTTTTTAATTTTATCAAATACTTTAATGAAAAATATATGAGTGTGGTCTATTTGTCAAATTTTTTTTTTAAAAATTAACTCATTTCTTACACGTAATCACAGTTGTATAATGTACTAGCGGTCCGAAGGCCATATAAGCGCCAACATGTGCAGGTCGTTGAAACCCCCATAGAACAGCTAAATGCTCCCAGTAGGTGGCGGCAATATGTTCGAAGGTCCTCAAATTCACACCGTTTCTACGTACACAAAGATGACTCATTGCAACGTTATCTCAATACAAGTCTAACTTCGATTTTCGGTTTGTTTTTCGAATTTCAGTCGACAGCAAACAACTGCGTAAGTGGTACGTACAGCCGTCTCAATGCATGACAAAGTTTCTAGTTAGTGAAATAATATCCTCAACTGCGATCATGCGGGTGCGATGTAGCGCCACTGAAAAAGACGGAACGACCTGACCCGGCTCTACCGAAAAAACACCGCACTTCGCCAGTATGCATCGATTTTCAACTTGAATTTGAGAAAATCAGGGTGTTTTTGGAGATCAGTAAGAACTGGCGACTATGTCAAGTTCCGTCCAGCCAGAGTGCACACTTTAGTGCTGACGATTATTTAACAAAGTTAAACATTACGCCAGTACTGACGATTTCGCGACGGTTTAAGACACTCCTTGTAGGTTTCCTACAATACACAACTTCGATGCACCGTTCAGACAAGGAAGGAGGAACCATGTTATATTTAGCTGACAGCATCAGCGTCGATGGTATTGTGTTTGCAATCGTTTAGTGAATTCCGACTCCATACATGTATTTCTGCAAGCGTAGGAATCGAACGAAGTAGCCCGCGAGCTCGACAAAGCCAGACGTTCTAGGACGGTGCAGAAACAACTTCTTACGGCAAACGCTCTTCTTTCAACACAACAACGTTCTAAGATGTTTTTCGGGTCTGTGGAAGAAGCCGACTTCTATAGTAAGATAAAACAATATCTTTGACAACAAGGGCAGACGCAGATATCATCAGCTCGTAGGGATGAATAAAGAAGCGTTTTTTTTTTTGCCAATCACACATTGATTCACGTATGTTAAGCGTATCTTTCTCGTTGTACCGCTGAGACAATCGCGGACAACGTTTCATATAGATCGAAGGCCAGTGATACTGTTCTCTCGCTGTCTCTCTCAAAGTCACCTCTACGATATAGTCCTGGGTCGAATGAAAGCCAGCGTAACTGTCACAGGTTCAGCCAGGACGTCCTGCTTGTCGCTCATTGGAAAGCCGATGTGATGATTCGTGCTAGGTTCTATTCGCGTTGCATCCGTATTTGATAGCGTATCCGTATGCGTCCGTATGTGATAGCGTGGTACCATGTCTATATCGGCACACATTTTCACTGATAGCGATGAATGCATCAAGTTCATCTCGATACAATGAATGCATCGCGCGTCGCTGTGGACGCGGCCAGCTCGAAACCGTTATTAGCGAAGGCCTCGATCACCCATTGGGTTGCAGTGGCTGCGCGAGGGATGGCAACGCGCTCCACATAACCTTTGCTAGCCTGTCCGCTCTGTTATCTGATTTGGGCCGCCTCGAAAAGTTTGTTTCGTTATCTGTAGAAGATAGCTGTTAAGGCGTCTACGCAAGCACGTCTACACGTGTCATTAACGTGGCCAAACAGAATGATTCGATGAACGTTGGCGATCTTATCTGTCCAGTGGCCCGTGCCAAGAACACATCACGGCCATACGCGTCGTTGAAAAATGCTTCTAAATGTCGCTTGCGACATTTAGAAGCCGTCGTCACCTAGATACAGTTTTTTCCTATGAACAAATTTTACTGTCGAAGTGACGTTTCAGGCCAATCCGTTAAGCCAGCTCGTGGCAAAAACTTGAAGCGTGAAGAAAACGATTCGAAAGCGATGGTTGGGATGAATTAGTAGAGCATTGGGCCAAGAAGCCGAACGTGACCCACCAAACTAAGATATTGATCAGTACAAAGATATTAAACTGAGCCTCTCATCGACATTTGTAGCTGGCGTCTTTGAACAAAGAACATCAACATGTGTCGACGCTGCGTGGACATTCAGAAGCAGAAGCGAAGTTCGCTTTCGAAACCAGACGTTCCTTACTTTCGAGTGGTTGGACCGGTTTAGTAGCGGCTCGTATTCTACTTGACACGCGCAAACCTCAACATGCATTCGTGCCGTTAGCGCAGTTTTGCGTTGCGGACCCCGGTGGAAGACGCTTGTTTACTCAAGCTTTGCTGACATCTTAGCGACGAAGCTAAGGCTCTGTGGATGGATCGACATTCGAGGATCGCTGTAAGGAATCGCTGTCCGACGTTGCTAACGTAACTTACCAGATGGCCATGCCTTGGTCGGTGTCGGGTGACGCACCCGGATTAGCGAAAGAGCTACATTTTCCGCAGGGTTGTGCGCGCGAGCATTCGACGAATGGTAACCTCAGGGGCCAGATTGAGTTTACAAAAACAAACATGCCGTGTAGAAAACAGCAGAAAGCATGAAGACCAACGGCCATTCATTTTCTGATGAAAAGGCCCTTTGGGGAGGACATTTCAA
This sequence comes from Tropilaelaps mercedesae, assembly GCA_002081605.1. NCBI lineage: Eukaryota > Metazoa > Arthropoda > Arachnida > Mesostigmata > Laelapidae > Tropilaelaps > Tropilaelaps mercedesae. The sequence goes on along the minus strand of MNPL01009837.1, from coordinate 11,837 downwards.
ACTGTCGAGATAGAGTCCATAAAGGAACGTCCGTGTTGTATTGCATTTGATTAACAGCCACGACTCCTCCTGCTTTACACTAGCGGCCTTTGCTTCTTCGCGTACAGGCGTGCTACCAACGTAGTCCCATGAGCTGGCCACGCCGCTCTGAATTCGCCCAATTTCGCACCAGATCGCTCGTGTACGAGTTGACGAGGCGAGAGGGAAGTAATCCGATGCTATTGGCCATAGATCCAGAACTCCAGGCTCTCTCTCAGGGTTCGAGCGTAGAGCAGGCCGCTGAACCAGCCCCCTTCGGCATCGCGCGCCATTGTGGCGAAGCCGTAAACAGCTAAAACTAAAGTTTCGGGGAATTTGTTCGTTTTAAACCGCAGGCTACCAGGCAACGTCGTCATGACGGCCAGTACAACTGGATAGCGACCTCACAGTGTAAAATCATGGTAGAGGTTAGGGCAAATATCCTGGCCAATTTTCTGATAGTGCTGGCTACACATGGCGATAGCGATGGGGAACTATGAAGTAGCAATAACCAGAAGGCTAGCCCTGGGTGAGGAATATTGCTGTACGCAAAATAGGCCGGACAGGGATCCCCTAATCCGACGATATTCGCTATTAAAATCCTAATGTCGTCCTATCACGTGCGCGGTCATTGGCTAGGGAGATCGAGGCCACAGAATGCGGCAATAGGGCACAGAATAGGGCAAGTTAGGTCGCAGGTGCACCAACGGCCTGAACTGCTGTCCATGTTACTGTGCCAGTCGTACACTGCCAATGCGGCTCACAAACGTGGCCGTTCCTCACTCTGTCAGTGCTTCAATGCTGCATTGATACTGCAATGTATTTGTTCGTTTCTCGCATATGTGGGAAAAAACACTAAATATACAGATATCAGCTAGACAACATCGAGTTCCGAGATTGATACTAAAGACGGAAGATATTAAATTGTCAGTGCTGACGAGCTACGGGGAGAACTATTTGTGAGGAACGGGAGCGTACGTGTGGCGAATCCAGCGGTGGACGACAGGTGAGAGTGCTACAACGTCTGGCAACCTAATTGAGCAATACGTCGGACAAGGTGATGTCTATCGAAGTCGCATCGGCGGTCAGCGAACTGTGACTCCACGATGGCAAGCCAAGTGGGGGGGCTGTCGTTTTTTACAAAGCCATTAGATAGCGACTACTGTTTAGCTCTTGTTAGTGACGCATTGCCTACAATGTGGCGCCATTGAACGCAATGCAACCGAATAACTACCATTCACACCGTATAGGAGTAATACACGGTGGACGCAATTCGCGGTGGCGCGTTTTTTTCACAAAGGGACCATATTGAAAGTTAGCTTGAATATTTGGCGTGGCAAAACATTGTATTCATGTGCTGGTAGTATTGATGGAACTGTGCAGCCCTGAGAACAGTTTTCACTGACGCATTTGGTCGTGGCGTAACCTTGTCACAAAACAGGTCAAACTTCAAGACTATTATGGAATTATTTTGCTACGGAGATGGTCGGTGGACACACCTCTATGGACATTTTAAACCGCCTGTCTGTCGCAGATAGAGGTAAACACTTCTAGATGAGGATCAGATAGGGTAAGCTCGGGCAACTCAGCGAGATGCTGCATAGAGCCCTGTCTTACGCAGTGCATAACCGATGCGAGCATCCGGTACAAGCGATCGAGAGCGTTCGTAGTGATCGCCATGAGAAAGCTACTTTCATGGTGACTGGTTAACTTTTTGCCGAAAGAGCTTAGTCACACAGCAGACGTGAGCTGTGCGCTGGTGATAACCGGTTAACCTTTACCAAAAATAAATAATAACTGGCCTATCTGTCCTGCATCAACGTCGTATGTTACTGTGCATGCGTATTTTTGATTCGGATTTCTCGATTTATATCACCCTTAATGTCACTTTATGGCAGGAGGCGACTATACTATTAGAGCTGATATTGTTATGCAAGCATTGAATGGAACATTATCGTTTTATCTCGGAACGGGTTTACCCATTATGAAAAATGGTTCCATCCCTCAGCATAGTTGGCAACTCAAACCCATTCAGGATGGATCAATATGATGGCCATGTCAACGATGGAGAAAGCAAACACCGAGGAGAACGTATGTAGTGCCACGGCAAAGGCCTACGGAACACGTCTCACTACTGAAGACATATTTCGAGTAGGCAACTAAACGTTTATATTTGACAGCGGAACAAATAGATTTCCGGCGCACTCGGCGTCGTCCCGTTAAGCAGGTACGTGTCTGACAGCCATTCTGCGACGGTGTCGTCGTTCTGACAAAAATATAGAGCATTACAGTGAAATTATGCTTGCTCCTCCACTCATCCCTCTTACGAGGTAAATATGTATTCGGTTGGGAATCTGGGGTTGAAAGTGCGCTTTTACGAGTACACCTATGTGCACTGGCCCGCATAAGCATACGTTAGAGGTAGATGTGATGGACGCATATATACAAGTAGAGTTTTCGTTTCCACTGGTAGCTAACAAACAGTCGTCTAATTGAAACCGGACAAGGCTAGTTTTGCCACAACGTGGCAGCGAAATCGGCGTCGGCAGCAAGTTCTCCTACACAATAATGGCACGATTCATGCCCCTAGCGAAAAAAGTTCCTCTCCTCCGCTAGACTCCTTCGTAACGGATGTACAATATCTGGTTATTGCGGTACACGATTGCTCCGTAGCCGAATATTCGAGCGAAACCACATAACAATCTTTCACACTGCGATGTATTGCACCTTTCGGAGAGTTTCGCCGTTCTGATACGGAGCAATCAATCTGACGCAGAATGTTTCTAATGTCACAACCGAGTGAATGTATCGTGGAGCGATACAGCGTCAACTTTATCCAGTCGACAGATCCGACGGCCTCGCAGACTCTACCGCAGTCGACTTACGTCTCTGAACGATCGGAAAACCTACTTTTTCGGTTGAGATTGAGAGAACAGGTGACAGTGATGAATTTTCGTGCTCACTTCAAGTCGCGGACTGACCTTATCGACTTGCCTCTGGTCAGACGGAGCTACGATTAAGGAGGTGAGAGCGGTCTATTCAAGGTTTTCGCCACTTCAACTCTGGCTATGCAGACCGCGAAAGTTTTTGGCTTAAATATGACCTTGTGCAATTGTACGCAATGCTGGCTGAACGAATGGAACCATCTTCTCTGTGTAGAACTCCTGTAAGTTAACCACTACCACGGCAATCCAAATAAAAAAGTTACTGCCAGATAGTTAAGCTAATAGAAACATTTCACCATCATTAATAAGACCACATGAGATCATTACAGTCAAGGAGTTCTTCAGGCTCGGTCAAATCATCGCTCACACAGCAAGTCGTTTCCTGATGACACCTCATTCACCGCGGCCCGCACCTGACTGACCGGTGAAATCCTTCACTTAATACCTCCATCTACTGGCATTCCTCTCCCAACAGACTGGCTGCTGGACAGGTTTTTTCCAAGTGTTTCGCAATACGCTCTCGTCGGGTGTATTCGTTGGTGCTCTTACTTTCGGATCCTCCGGTAAGCTCCTCAGTCCATCGAGTGGCGTTGCAATCTCCTGGCCTTTGCATCGTGGCATTCCACTCTGTAACGTTCCTTTTCGGCACTCTACCCAGTCCCCGTATGACTCCACTTTCCGGCTCTAGGACAACTTTTGGCTACCTATCAGATGCCTCCACGACAGTCGGCCCGTCATCTGAGTGCGTTCCCTGCTGAGTACCGACGTTTCCTTACGCGATCTTTTCTCTGCGGAGCCTTTGGATTGCTTCCATGCGGAGTCAGACGAATGCCTGCGTGCGTCGCGTAATTGCTTGAATTCGGTGTGAGTGACAAGAACATGCTGATTGCCTCAAACCCATGCTTCTGCTTTGCAGATACGTACGTCCATTTACAGCTATATATATACATATATATATATATATACATATATACATGCTCTAAACGAGAAAATGAACCAGAAAATATTCCTACGGGACACAACCAGGGAAGCTAACTCGCATTTATTACCACGAGTAACAAGGTCCGGTGAAGGTGCAATACCCTGATGATTCGGTGAAAAGCGGAATTGTAGAAGGACATTCAACGTCGCGTCCGCAATTTGGAGAACAGAAAAGCCGTTCTTCGGGCTGTCGAACAATCAAGCAGAAGTTTTGACCGGAAGGGCCAGTTAACGCTTTTGGCTATCTGCACATCCCTTATTCGTCCCTCTTGTTCGTATACTAGTTACATTTCGATCCTATCTATAATAACAACTTGATGTCGGTCAAGCTACGCACTCTCAAGTTGACTTCTACCGCCTCTAGGGCAGCTATGGGTTAAAGTCTGCACTAAGTATGGTAGAATGTGATAAATCAGTGGCCAATGACGCTGACAATACGACAGCTCCGTACGCCAAGTGGAAACAGCAATTTTACATAAGAAAACTGTCAGTTAAGCGCGCTCCCCTGCGCACTTAATGAATGACGACGTACTTGGTGAAGTTAACTTGGTAACAGTAGTTCCCACGAACGAGATTCAGAGCTATACTGGATGAGGTCAAGACATGGCGCGAGCTCCGCCTGCGACCTAAATGGCACCGTTCGGAAAGCGCGTACAGACTCAAAACGATGCGGCGCTACTAAACTCTACAGAGCCAGACATCAACCCGAAGTGACATATGTGTGAAATGCTGCTGTCAGCTAGTGTTACCGAACGAAACCGTTTCTATTATTACGTTATATACATAATATTTTTAAAACTGACCATCAGCCAACATTCAACGTCCATGATAGCGCTTTTCGTATTACCCTGTATAAGACGAACCCCATAAATGTGAGTGTGCGACGGCGGGGATCGAACCCGCGCACTTACGAGTCTCTTCCGGCCGGTCGCCTCAAGCCGCACACGAATGCACCGAGAAACATCGAACTCGATGCGTTATATACATTTGTAGCATAAACAAAACGCAATCTGGTTTATACACGCCTTTGCTCGAACTAAAAAAACTAAACGAAACGTAGCTACGCGTAACATATTTATCCGATTTGGTGGCAATTATTGATTTGACAGTGTAGTACAATATGGAAACACAGCGGGATTATGCATTGGCTCATAAGAAGAGTATAATAATTGATGGAGGCTCCGCTTTGCTGATACAATTATGGGGATGTCGGAAAAAGTAAGAGCATTATTTAGCGTCGATAAAGGACGAATTAGGATCCCTTCTCGGTACGTCAATTTGTACCGGGGAATCTCCGTCGGTTTAAACGGGCTAGCCGCTTCTACTAAAACCGTGTATGAATATTCTGCGTACTTGCCTTTATATATTTGAAATCCGTTGTTTTAGTTTTTCGCGCCATTTACTGATCTCGTTGAAACCTGTTTAATTAATAAGGTCATCCGGTTTGAGCTTTGGCCTTCGATATTGAGCGCACGTCTATCTGGTTTCATCTGTACTCGTTTCGACGTATGTTTTGCTCGGTATAACATTTGTTTGATACGTCCGAAAGAAGGCCGTTTGTATATATATATATATATATATATATGCCACAATGCCAAAGATCTGGTAAAGGTTTGTATAACTGTCCTGTTGAGAGAGAGAAGTGACCTGCGTAGCCCTCACCCAGCCATGACTCGAGTCACTTTGAAGCACCCAGCGAAACAAAGTACCATCATTGAGCCGCAATGTTGGCCTACTAACCTGCCGAAATCTCGTCCCCCCTGTCCACGGCCATGCTCTAGATACGTTGCATCGCTAAAAGACTCTGAATTTCATCACTGCAGGATTGTATACCTTCTGCTAGGTGATAGGGGTCCTTGAATTTTATTGCAGGGCCACTCGTCCCCCGGCTTGCACATACCCACTCACAAATACACACATATATACACTGCTATCGCTTCGCTCATACTCTCGTCCTTTTTTTTTATACGTCCAAGCCCACGATGTACATGTCGAGGTTACCAGTGAACAACGCCTCCTTGGCTATCAGCGTCGAAGGAGTTAGTCGAGTTTACTTATAGTGAAGATGCTATGCGGCGATAATCCAATGGCACACCAACGCTGATATCAGCTGAGATCTCACAGAACCTTTCGGTTATTTACCTGGCCGGTCTATGGTTATACGTCAGCCGTATATACGTTAGTCGTATACGTTAGCCATCGACGCTAGCACGAGTCTGCTGGAGCACTCTGTGTTTAGTTGCGTCCGAAAGTGCTCCAGTAAGCGGGTGTTGACCAAGGGGACATAGTGCGCCTTCGTGACGAGCTCCAAGGGCTACAGGCTCTCTCGGCCTTGAGCCAGGCCACGACTGAGTTGGCCAGACGCAAGGCCACGAGGCCTTCAGAGTCATACTAGCGACTGTCATCGTAACACAGCCGCTGACTAGGGATAATCAAGCCTGTTTCGGGCTTGCCTTTTAACTGTAACAGACAACTAATGGGATTCTTTTTGAGCTGCGCTCGGCTGCCCGGTCATCAGCCGAGCCTTCTTCGAGACGGCAAGCGGTAAAAGAAGAGCAAAGTATTGTATATATCCCAGTCTTTAATGCTTGTTATGCTGGACATAATGAGTATCAGCGACTGAGATGCAATTCCTGCCGGGGACATGACTATATGCAAACACCAGGCGCGCAATAGACGCGCAATAGACGCGCATAGACTCGTAGAGAAGCCCGGCAGAAGTAGCCTTTCTTCTCATTTATGCTTTCTAGGCACATTTCGTCTTATAAAATGTCGCATGCATCAAATATAATGAATGTATCGAAAGGGGCGAACGACCAGAAGTGGGTTGGCGTGAAGAAGCAACCATGTATGGGGAACTATTTGTTGCCAGTTTTAAAATCGATTAGGTTTTTTCTCTTTAGCCGACGTCGGCTAGGACGATCTTTTGGTTTATGATCTCGACTACGCCATTCTTCTGTTTTTCTTTCGTTCCGTTAGGGAGACCGGAAAAACGTGTCTGGAGGCGATCCAGAACTGGTACGTTGTGGCTATGCTCGAAGTTCAAGCCGTCGGCAACTTTTTTAGGGCTGATCATCAACGAGCGCTTATTATCGAGGGAAGATTTAGAAAGGTGTCTCAACGAGTCGTCACCTTATTTCCAGAAAGCCTCCTGGCTCGCAGGATTGGACATTCAGTTAGACACGTGCGGTGTTTGTTGTCTGCTTCGAGGCATTAGTTTTCCAATAACTCCAATCTCAATGTAAGATCAGGCAACTGTAGAACAATTGAGTAAATTTCGCTCTAACGTTTCTTTAAGTGCTCTTTTCTGGATGATCCTACTACGGACAAGCAATATTTACCTTCTTTCTTGGACGTGTTCTGATATGTAGGGCTTCACTGTTTTAAGGGAAATTCTCTTGTGGGCAGTACTATGCAGGATTCGCCCCCAGCATTCCCCCGAAGCAGGCTAGATGCTATACCTCATAGCATTACTTTTCCCACCAAAAAAGCGGACACTAACGCTAGCAACGAATTCGCCTCGCACGAATGTAGCCTTGACTCGTGTGTGTCCTGCGGAGCCTGAAACGAGCACTTTGCTGCTATCGAGCTCGAAACAATGAATATATCAACACCCTGACTTACGCTACCACCGAATGCAAGTAAAAGATAACGGATGTATCCATCAGACTTGTCTATACACGTGTACCATATATCAGCCATGTTGGTATGCCAAGCGAGGATGGGTGGACACAACTAAAGGTCGGGTCGAGTACCCGGACGTGTCTAGCTCAGACGTGTACCGAACTAACGCTCTGATCCGAGGTAACAATACCCACACCGTGTAGATAGTGAACCAGTGGCGACAGTAAGTCGCATATGCATCGTCCTCGATAAGAATCTGGGGATGGAGGGGCCGAAGTGACGATATTAGACGGGGGCAGATGATCTTGCAGACGCCCCGTCTCGCGTTCGGAAGCACGACAAAGTGCTTGCGTACCCGTATAGCGGAGATTTTGTCCAGGAATTTGTCGTCGGCGTTTTGCCCCTCCAGCTGAGCGGGAAAAAGTCCCCGAAGGGAAAACCGCCTGACGTTCGTGCTGGCATGCAGTGGAGAATAGTGTCCCTAGGGAAATCACCAAAGGAAGAACTGGATGAATCTACAAGACAGAAGGTGGACGAGGGAAACGGAAAGAATTAACGGTGTTGCTGAATCGGTTAGGAACTCTGCATCACACCGATGTTTTGAAGGGTGCTGTAGGTTAAACGAAATCAAGACTCGATTTCATCCCCTCGAAATGGCAATTTAAGCAGATCGACAAAGTAAATAGATTGGTGACGTTCCATTCTAACAGGTAACTATGGAGGGAATCATCATGCCTGTTTTAACAATTCACAATTAGTATATTATCCGAGGTAGACATGCCAAGATTGGATGGCGTAAACTGTTACATGTAGAGATCTGGTTCCTTACCGGATCGAGCAGAAATCCACTACACACCACTAATTCCGACCTCACAAGACCCGACAGGAATTCCCCCGACAGGAGAGTTGCGGATTATGCTGGTATCCATGCTACGTTCTGACGGCTGCTCCTCGGAGTAAGCAGCTTCCTCAGGATCCTTGACGCTCTCGCTGGTCAGTGGTGACAATATAAACGAAAAATTGATTCGAAACGAAGCAGGTTGATTTGCCTACATCAGTTCAATGGCGCGTACACTGGCGTAAAATGACGTAAAAAAAATGGCTTAAAAATGTTTAGATATTGGCATTAAGCTGTTGATATGCACCAAAGAAGCAAACTTGAATCTTCGATGAAGTCGTGCATGGTTTTCGTTGGAAGCGCAGGAACGGTACTTCAGAGGAAGAGATATATATCTATATATATATATATATATATATACTGATTGATAGCAGATCTCGGCTACCTTTATAGTGCTACGTTAGGCGTGTGCAAGAACGTGTGCACTTGTATACAAGACCGGGTCCAATTTAACAGTACAAGAGCATGCCATTGACCTCCTCTGATCTGCTCCACGTCTACCAAAGTATTTAGACGCTTTGTAGAACTCCGCGTGGCAACGAGCTGACGCGACCTTTACCTATGGTAGTACATTGAAATCATAAGCGGAGATAGGGCTCGGAGTACTGAAAGCCGCTCCGGCTACTGGCGAATTGCGAACCCCATTACCCATGCGGCAAGTCACGCCTGGCCGCTGAATGCGTAACAAGTGTTGATTCACTCACTGAGCATGGGCAGGGCTGTCATTATTTTTAAGGTAAGTCGATGTCTTCCCGTGGGCGACTTGATCGATCTCGGCAACTTTTGGGCAGGTAAATGCTGACGTGACCGCTACACTGCTATGGGTCAACCTCGTCCGTGGTAATAAAGGCGTTTTAAACAAGCCATCCGAGAATGCGAGGGGGCTAAACTGGCGATCGAGCCCTGGCGCGATAGCCTTTTCCATCGATGTAGTCTGAGTCAGCTAATTGAATACGTTTAGTAACAACGACAATAGATCTGTTGATCATGCGGCCTTGATCGGAGCTGCCGCCTTGCTCCAACCATTCCAACGGAATCATCCATGCTAATCGGCATTGCCACCTGTATAAAGTAAATAAGAGAAACTAAGTGGCGCAAAAATCCTAGAACCGGCAGCCTTGACCGGCCCCGACTTACGTGCAGCCTTAATCGCTCACAATTCAATACACTTCAATACAACACAAGTGGGAAGGTGTTATGTGTTTAATTCATTTTTCTGTCCGAGGCTTCGGCGACACTTCAATTTCATCAGAAAAGTAGGCCTATATTAGAAGCGCCCTACAAAGAAATAGCTCACAGTGCATCGAATGAAAGGACTAGAGGCAGCTTAGAGTTTAGACTAATGATGACCTACCCTCGTGAGAACTTATATGCATCAAGATGATGGTTTCCTTTCTAGATAGCGGCGACACACTTTTTGCTCGCTACTGGAACCATCAAGTTTTCCTCTGAAAGACCGTCCGTCCTCAGGAACGGAAAAAACAAATTTACAGAAACATTAGCCATAAATTTACTCGTACCAATAGGAAACGCTCACCTTAGTAGAGATTTTTACCAGTGTCGACGTAAGCTTTTCAGGAAAGCACCAGCCCCGAACAGCGGAACTTTCGAATACAAGAAGAAGAGACAGTTGTCTAACGGAACAAAATCTTCACAATAAACTAACACGCAAGCCTAGCAGGTCAATTCTGCCGTGCCGGCCTGCAATTCTGCCAGTTCGCCGGCCTAGAAGAAATCGCCAATCAACAGCGTATAATGCTGCTTTCGTTGTACGGCTTGAGCTTGGTTGGCGTGTATTATTTTTGCTATTCTAGAGAATCATGACTCTTATCAGGAGCCGGCATTTCGACCGCACAGAAAGGCTATTCGAGTAAAAGGGGTTTTTACCGGATGCATTTTTAAGGAAGAAATTCGATCAATGCAATGCCAACCAGCATTTCCCTCAGATAAGTCCATCACGATGACAGGTCAAGTCTGCTAACGCTTTACGGCAACCCGTTTCATAAGGCTAAACGACGCGTACATATATTTCAGCCTAGGCGCATGAACAAATCGTGCGATCACAGCTTATCCTCTATCTCTTCTTAGGAACCGTTCACTGCAGACCGAACATTCCGCCTGTGGATGGTAGGCGGACGCCATTATGACAGCGGTGCCATTCAACAGCCGATGATGCAAGACATTGTTTAACATGGGATTGGTCACGTTACAGACAGGAGGCACGCCACAGTGGTTAGAATAGATCACGCCGTCTATCCAGCGCTGAATGTGACATCGGAAGCTCAGTGTGTAGTAGTCTGTAGGCGGCATCCCCACCGTCGCTAGACCCTTTGGCCTGCTGAAGAGGCCGAGCACCTGACCGGTCCTCCTGGTGACCTGGGCTAGGGTACGCCGCCTTCCAGCCGATGCTTTCTGGCAGGAAGGTCGGTCCGAAGTGGCGGCGTTTTCCCTGTGCTGTATCCTCTGAATTACGGCTGCAAATGCCGTCGCGGAAGAACACCACAGCGTGACGCTTTTGGCTGACTCGCGTTAAAGTGCCAGCATTGCCTATTAGAGACAACTTCTGTTTCTGAGTAAGTGGTTTCACCTTGGCACGAACCTGGATCTGATGACCACGGTGCGCTTCGTGCACGGTGTATCGGATGAGTGGGGCCCATCGCGATGTAGTGTTATCGCCGAGTAAATGTATACCTAACGTCCACACACCCAGTAAATACGCCGTTAACAGCCTAGAGTCTAGCGACATCTTTGCTAGGTTATGTACACCGGTTGTCTAGTAGATAGGGTAATTTGCTCACGATTGTACACTCGCACAGGTACGAAAAACCATAAAAAAAAAAAACGTCTGCAGTGAATTTACAGCCTCGCAAATCAGACCGTCCTGGTGTTCAGCGGGCATGGCGCAAAGCATGTCCTTTCTTAGGTGTCTATATAGACACCAGATCAATGAATAGCTGTATCTTTTAACCAAAATACCTTTTTAGTTTCAATTTATTTTTACATTTAGCGACAAGGAAACGCGTATGGCCACCCTGGCCCGACATCAACTTATTTACCTGGGTAGTGCTGGATTCAAAATGGCGGCGTACCTACACCCTTGAAACCACGCTGAGCTTCACCCGCTTAGCCTAGATCTGAGACGTTTTCTAGCTATTGTATTTTGTCCTCCCAGCGCAGCTGAAGTGCGCGCGAGCACTTCACTTGCAGTGAGATTTCAGGTTGACTTTCCTTTAGGACGCCTGCACGATACATTCTAAGGGCGCGTCCAATGAAAAACAAGACAATCCGACGCTCTTTAATATTATGTGCTGTAAAAATTGGGCCTTTCATTTGGACCTATATATATATATATATATATATATATATATATA
>MNPL01009834.1:2725-14266 GCA_002081605.1 Tropilaelaps mercedesae | reverse complement strand
ACATATATATATATATATATATATATATCAGATTGGCCAATGTGCCACTCGTCAAGGTTTTGGAAGTTGAGCGCTACGAAAACGAGACGAGAAAGATTAACAACCACGCTACACAAGAGTCAGAAAAGATGACCAAACATAAACGGATAATAAACAAAATACTAAATAACTCGAGTTATCGGCACACTGAGGGAAGAGGGCGGCTAGAGTAGTGGAACTGTTTGCAATTATAGCATATCTCTTAACTGTTTTCACCCGTTACTCCTTCCATAAAATGACCTGCATTCCCTGCTCCCTAAACGAATTGCGTCAGTTGACTGAACCACTTCGCTAAAGTGTGTTAAGGTTAGACATTTCCAGCTAAAGTGTCTACCTGAATTAAATTAGTATTAAGCAAAAAACTCTGGTCTTAAATAATACTAAAAAACCATTGATGTATCGTGCCACACCCCTGGCGAACGTTACGCATAGCGATTTAACCCGCTAAAACTACGCCTCAACAGGAATCTAGGGCTAAATTTAAACTTGTGTGTTTGCCATAAGGTAGCGTCGATACAAGGGAAAATACCAATTTAGGGTTGTAAAAAATGGCGATGTTGAGTAATCGAAAGCGACTTTAATAGTGCGGTACTAACTTCAACAGTTCCGTGAGTTCGGTCTATGAGTAGCAGCAACTCATGAGTAGCAAGCGTCCTCGCGTTAACATACCCTGAGCAGGCACAAATAATGTGGGCCATGTTACTGCGCGAAGGAACACGGAAACGTGATCTCTCCTAGCAAACCATGACCAGGTGTTTCCACCGTTCATGCTTTGCCGAAGCCCTAAGCGAAGCCTTAAGCAACTAAAATGCTCGAAAGAGCGAACGTATTGATGCGGAAACTTACCTTTGCCTGTTTGGAAAGACAAGCACAGTAAGTCGTAGCAATGGCTGGAAGAATAAGAAAAAAAGGGTAAGACAAATGGTTGGTTGGGGTAAACTATACCAAGATAAAATGCGCTTGCAAACGAAATTCCGCGTACAATCACCTTTCATACGTAAAATTTGCAAGGCTACACTGTGCTTTGGTTTAAATACTGTAGGATTTGATCTACTAAACAACTCGTATTTACAGTGTCTGAACAGTTTAGAGTGAGCAATTAGAGGCATATAACAAAATATGCCGTCCGATATTACGAAAATTTCGTAACTAATTACGGATAGTGGCTTTTATGCTAATTCGCTGCGTTCCGCATGTGGACCTCTGTCTTGCATAAACGTCATTACTGTAACGTTTAACAACGTAGGAAGCGCTTAAAAATTTTATGGAATGTCCATGAACCCTAGCTGACTATGTCTTGGAATAAAGTGTCTTTCTAAAAGTTTCCCGGAACTATTATCTGCTATTGCCTCTCTGCTAGTTGAAATTCTTTGTAACTGTATTTGGTTTTGTCTTTCCTGTCATCGCGCAGACTAAAAGCACCAGACGTGGAGTTCCTACCAGATCTACTAAGCTGACCCGTGCATCTCATGTGTAGACCACATAAACCATCATATTGATCTTAAGGAAACATCTTAGGCACAATGACATGGCTGGAGTTTTGCTTACCAGACGTCTCAGACAGGTCTTAGTGCGTACATTGTCGAATTCTCAATACAGGGTGATCTTAGGTGTTCTTCATTGTTTAGCTGAATATTTCATTATCACCATGTGAAAGACGCTCGTCTTATACGAATATGGTGACTCGACTGAAGCACCGATTTAAACCTAAAATGAGCATAACCTTAGTAGTCCGTTTCGGCGATGAAATTGTTCTGTACAAAAGAGATTCTAGTTCTTTTCAACTTCCCGCTTTTATGTGGCCTGGGGCGCTAGTTGATATGTATCAACTTGGTTACTGAATGAATCCACATCTACCGCCGCTTACCTAAACAAAAATCGGTTTTTCTCAGCCTATTCACACCTTCACTTTGTCACTCTATCACTAGTTGGCTTGAGCTAACTATCGAACGAGCAGCTACTCGAAGTGTTTATTTGCTCGCAGTTTTCTTTTGCCTTAAAAGTCATGTAGGGAAGGCAACTTGCGGCTCAATGTAGGCACGGCCTTAACTCGCCTGTCTATTTCACTAGCTTACCTCAAAGTGCACGAGAACTACGCAACCGCTGAGAACGGCAAGTCAATGGACAGACACGCAGCCACTAAGAGGTCCATGCGTGCATTCCACCACAAAGCAGGTTGAGCTCGTTCGGCGCTGTTTGCTGTCGGCCGTTTGGGCTTTTGAGCTAACCCACACTTGGGTCGAGCCAGTTCTCCTAGTTTTCTTAAATTTCAATTCTCAGCCAGACTAGTTCAGCTGCTTTGTGTCGGCGTGGGAAGCTGGCCATATGAGGGGGCTAGCGTTCAGGATCATTAAGTTTCGTATTCACGTTAACGGCGCTCGGAAGTGGTGGACGCGGGGGCTAGGTGCAGTCGGCTTTAGGGGTAGTCAGCAATGCGCAGAGCTGCTTGTCCGGCGTCACAAACCCTAGACACAGAGCACTTGCTAAGCGCATATGGTTGGGCGAGAAATTCGTATCCTGGTCATAGTTGGTAGGTCTAGTGCGCTTGTTGCTGAAATTCCCAGTTCTTTAAACCGACATAAAATTGAGTAATTTGCTATTAAGCAGCATGTTTTAGAGGCCCGTACCCATTAATGTAAACAAAACGTGAACGTAATACAATAAATTAGATTGCAAATCAACAGGTCCCTCAACGGGAGGGACACTAGAATTAGACGCTATTAGCTAGACGTCCCCAAATTGTTATTGCGGTTTTGTAGAAAAACATGGAAAATCCAGCGCTGTTCGAATTTATTATTCTGAGCAGTTAGCTAGTGATTTATAGGATTCCGCTTGCCAAACCATACGGAAGACATCATCTAGCTTTGCAATTAGATGACTTGCAAAATGTATTCCGCCGACATAAAGGCAACGCTAATATATATCCGTGAGAATGCAGCACATGAGTATAATAAATAAACAAATAAATTATTGAGCTGTTTTTTTTTTATCACCGGTCTCACTTTTCTCCCTCTCAAGATCCTATTATCCGGCTCAGTTTGGTGGGTGTCAACACTTTAACCGAGGGCTCTGCACCGGCTGCTCTCTATATCTCTTTTACAGATAATGTCGAGGATATCTTTAATAATATATGATACACGTTCTATAATTTCCAAAGCCTTTCATCTTGACTGAACGTATGAGCATATTTCACGGGAAGGACACCCCATGCACACGGTTAACGGAGGTCCGTATTTCAGTCGTTTCAAGAGTCGTCCGTAAAAACTGATGGATGCTGTCGTTCTTGCGGTATCTCCTATATTTCATTTTCAGAGTGATAGTTGAAAGAGCCCCGTAATATTGAGAGTTTTATGATAGGAAATGTCATGGAGCTGTCACAAGTCTATCAAGTGTGGCGGTTAAAGCACAATTAGTATTTTGTAATTACTTTAAGTGCGAGATACGACGACAAATTTATCCTCGATTAGCAGCTTTAGACATTTTTCGCCGCAAAAAAATAGTTTAAAGCGATTGTTCAGCGACCAATTTTCGAAAAGATTTTTGTCGAATACTCATGGTTTCATTTCGTTGTTCTAGCAAGTCTCCTCTGTTCACTGATTGTACAAATGGTCAAGATTTTACATTACGCGCGCAAAAAAGAAGTTTTTAGCACAACCTACAAAAGTAACAGAAGTCGATCACTTTGACGAGTTTAATATTAAACTCGTCAAAATGCAATAAATTTTATTGCATTTTATTGCATTTATTATTTCATTGATATTGATAGTGTGTTGTTTTGTTGAGATCAGTAGCATACGACACCCCTGCAATACAGGAATACTGTTCAGTTACTGTTAAGTTTCATTTTGGAAGGTACATGTTGTCTTAGCACTACTGTGTCTGAATAGCCTTATTAAGCCATGTATAACCATTAAACGGTAAATTCTAAGCAGTTTCTGCACATACAATTTGGTCATTGTTGATTTAATAATACAAGTCGATGTCATCATAGCTACTTTGTCTTCCTGTAGGCTATTTGTAAGGCACAGTTTTGCAAGCATAACTCCCACGTGTATCATCAAATCAATCTTTAAGCTCTACTCTTCAGAGTAGCTTTAAGCCCTACTGAGAAGGCTACAGTGCCTCCGTGTTCTCTCCATTCCTTTCAGTTGGGTATTTTCCCGTCCCCAGCTATTGCCACCCAATTACTACCCAACGCACTTAATGAACTGTGCGAGTTTAAGAACAATTTATTTTAGTTTAGAAATAGCTTGGATCAAACTGAGCGCCGCTTGCTTAGTTACGAAAAATGAGCATATATCAACGGTAAGTCAAGTATGTATATGTGTGTATGTGTATGTTTTGCTCTCTGTGCGTAAGGGGGTCTTCTTGACTGATTGCATCTGTCGTGCGCACGCTAATGCAATAATTCGACTAATATCTCGTGCAATAACTTTTTAGCCGGTACCGTTGCATGCGCAAAGGAGCGCGTTCTGTCCTTAGGCCTTCCTCGCCTAGCGACTTCGTCTAACTTCACTTTGTCCTGTTCGGGCTTTTCGGCGTGCTACTCGTCTGATGCTGCTCGTCGTCGCGAATGCTGACTGTTCAGTCTTTTCAGTTCTTTCTGAAAGTAGTACCGGAAAGACGGGCACCAGTTTGAAGAAAACGACGTAGGACGAGGTATTCCATTCTCTCTCAGATACCCTCAGGGGTGTGCGCGCTCGCTGCTTGATCAGATTCGACCGAGTCCGTTGGACGATAACTCTACCCTCAGGCCTTTCCCTTTGCTGTCTCGCCGCCACTACTGCCAATGTCTCCCTCTAGCCCAGTCTGCTCTTTCTTTGGTCTGCTGCTCCTTGTCTTGCCTAGCTCGCGCGTTCTTGCAAAGCGCTTCTCCCACGGGTCCAAGCATTCCAACGTCCCAGTGCCCCTGGCAACGGCAAAAAGGGGTCTTGCTTGGGACGCATCCGCCACTACTACACGAGCCTAGAGCCTCACAAAGCTACGACGAACAGCCGTTTTCTGTTCCTTTTTTCCGTCGTCTTCTCCCAGGTCTTCTTCTCCCTGTAGCCCACTATTCTCTTCTCGCTGTTCTCTCAGCCACCCTGAGACATACCGGGGGACCCTGAGGCTTTAGAAGGCCGGCGGCCGCAGGGGAGAAAGCTGGGGGAATGCGCTATCGGTCTTTAGTGGAAATGTAAAAGCAACACCCACAGCCTAGTCCAGGTTCGTAGCCAGACCACCTAAAGTCATCCTCACTCTGGCCCCAAAGGCGAAGCTGTTAGATACTCCATAGGGGTAAGTGGGAGAATGGGAAGCGGGTAAGCTACTACATATGCTAGAGTCCTAGGCATACTGACTTACACCTAAACGCACGACTCTCTTATAGCATGGCCGTATGTACTCGTTGTAGTGTGCCGCAGCATCAACAACCGTACAAGTGGAAATACTGTAGTTGTACAAGTAGCAGAAATGGTGAATGCTCAAGGGAACCTTTCAGTGTATGGGTGGATGAATGCGTAGCCTTTCCGCGTTGTCTGCCTGGTTATTCGGTTGGCTGTGCTCGCCTTTTGGAAGCCTGGTTCTGTGCTGTTCACTTGCGTGCAAGGATTGAAGGCGTCGAGTGCCTCCGGGCACCGTAGAGCTGACTAAACAGTTGAGGATCTTGAAGAATTGTAGCAGGATATGAAGGGGCTCAGAGAACAGACGGCGGAGCAGAGCTCGTTTTGAAAAGGCGGCATGTAGTTCGACTGTAGCAATGAACCTGGAAGCATCGGAGATGATACAAACGCTAATATAGGAGATGAGTCATCTTCAGACTTGAACTGAAATCCTAAAACGGTAGCAAAAGAACGCAAACGCAACAGACAAACACTGCCACTATCAACTGTGAGAACTGCGAGCAATCAGATTATGCTAATTGTCTATACACTTAAATAGTTAAGTAAATAAATCAGAAAAATAGTTGAATGTCACTCAATAAAGCATTTGAGAAATGAGGACTGTGGGGAAATTTGAGATTTTGGTGCAATACAAATCAAAGTTGATGCTTCTCATATCACTTTCTATTCTAAACATGATTTCTTTTTATAGAATGTTGCACTTTGCAAACTATGGGGATTAAATGCATGGAGCTACTACCAAGTTACTACCCAACAATCTTTTTACCGCAATTGCTTATAACTTTCGAGTATAGAATACTATGGTTGGAGCACTCTTAGTTGACTTTTTCGTATGCCTTATAGCACTACCCAGGTGGCACGTATGAAATCCTAGCCGGAAGTTATACTGCAAAACCACCACTATTCTGTTTGTGCAAATTTCTAGCTAATTTGCTGTATACTAGCGTGCAATCCTAATACATGGGGTGCAAAATCAGGGGACAGGGTTTTGTCAAAAAATATTTTTAAACTCGGTGCCCTTCGTTTTTCTCTATAAACAGCTACCTGCTTAGGGCAAAGAGCATTGAAATTTTAGTCAGGACTCATCATTGTTTAATATACGGCTAGGTTGCTGTTTTGACTCTCAGTGAGCTTCCGCTACGTTCCTCAAAACTAACCTCAAGGCCTTTCCCGCTTAGTTTTAAGGTAGGCCTACGCAGTATCATACCTACCTTATTAAGTTAGCAGCAATAGGTAACTTCAACAACGTTTGCACCAATATGCAAGCAGCCCTACCTCGAAGGTTCGTACTCCACAATAGTGAATTATTGACTACGATATCGTCCATATATTTAGATCTAACTGCCTAGTTCAATAAGCCTATTATCATAAAGGCACACATATTTTAGCCCTGTCACAAAGGCATCACATACACGAGCCTTTTTTTATTATTGGAATGCAGTCCAAGTTGCACTACAGTTGTATGATTGATGTGTTTTTGTCTAGTGTAATTATACGACAGGCATATTCACCTGTTTGCTATAAAAATGAATAGATCCGCGATTTTACCGAGTCCAACGGCATCTTAGATATACAGCTCGCTTTTTAAAAAAGCTAGCTTCTTTTGCTGTTTCTGATATATGTTGAGATTACATTTACTTCACGTACAAAAATTTCCGGAGTTCCATGTTGGATTACAACGACTTGTCCGTGACATAAGAGCCTAATCTTACCGGCTGATCAAAAGGTGTGGACCAATGATCTAGAAGCTATTATTCGGCACTTTAGCTAAACGACTTGCCATCCTGATAAGGCCCTCGTGCAAAAGGTATACAATAATGTGGGTGTGAGATAAACAAGCATAGATTTGAGGCTGAATAAATTACTAATGAGGTTGCTGGCTACACGCGATGAACAATCTCAGAATTAAAATCGCTGCGGTTTAGTGGTATGCACATTTGTGTGTTTGTGCGCTGACCTTATTTAGGGTCTGCCTAAGCAGAAAATGTGTACGTCAATTTGCGGAATGCACCTTTGTATGTAATATGTACACGCAGGAAATATCCATTCAATCCTGTCTTCGTAATGCGGAACTACCGGGACTGTTCCCGGGACTGTTGCTGCAACATACTGGAAGCCTTATGTTTTAAAAGAAGAATAAACTATAATAGAATGGTCAAACAAGGCAAGAACTAGAAAAAATGGCCAGAAGAAGGCCTTACTCACTTCAGATATATAAATACGGTTCAGTTCAAGATACGAACGTATTTCAACGTTCATTCATTAACTTATATACAAAACAAGGCAAACCTTTTGAATTAGATAGCCCGCTGACATCGCTCTCGATTCGAAAAAAATGTACAACTATAGTAGCATTTGCAATGTACGCAGAGAGGATGCTTTGAATTATGGGGTAGTGCTCGCATAAAACCTGACGGTAAATTGTTTGAGGCACCTTAGCTTACTCAAAAAACAGTAGGCGGCTATTAAAATTAAGTAAATCTTCAACGCTGCAACGTCTTACCTTGGATATATGCTTCTCATGGTTCCCATCTTTATATGATTTATATACTTCTCATTTACTAGGTAGAAGTGAATTGTTTTTATAAATTGAAGCGTTTTTAGTGGTTCGACATGAAAAGGCACATTCTAGAATATGAGAAAAGCAGAGAGTTTGAACAAAAAAAATACTATCCTTTCTGACGGTTAACACGAAACTGCCGCGGACTACTTGCTTCGGCCAAACATATTTTTAATTCAGCTCAGACCAACGACGGGAGACTGATCATTTGTGCAACACAGTGGAAGTCATTAGACATGAGAAGGATATAAAAGAAGAAGTTAGAATGATAAATTTATTGACGGCTTCTCTCCGAATATTTAGCTGATGTTCGAATAAACTGCTCGCTACAAAACTACACGAGGCATTTAATAATTGTCCTTATTGTGGAGATTTACGGCAAAGTTTACATATAGATTGGTTTTCAAGGAACAATAAGATTTAATGTGAAATTATAAAATTAATACAAAAGTCGCTGAATTTGGTCATATTTTTTTGAAAATATTAGTCTATTCCCACAAAAAATCACTTAAATCCTTATTCGCAAGTTTTCTAGGCGGGGATTGGGGTTTCCAAATCCTGGAAACTCCGAAAATCTTCCTAGAGCAGAGCTCTGTGTAAAAACCTTGATCTGAATGCTTTCTAAATATCACCTTGATGCTTGGAAATCCTCGGAGGCGAAAGCTATATATATCGGCATAGTAGGTGTGGTACATGCATTACCGCACCGAAGCCACTTCAAGGGTTACTTTAGCAGCTGAATAGTGAATAAAAATAAGAACACATTTGAATGGACTGGAAACGCACCTGATCTATAACCGCAGCTATCAGTGAGTTCTGAGCAAACGAAGCCGCACCAGGTGAATTCTTCTAAAGGACGCAGGTGGTCGGGTTTAATGGTTATTAAGGGAAAGTAGACAGCTGCAACATACGAAAAAACCTCAGAGAGTACAATGAACGTCCATTATATACCCGAAGAAACTTAGGTCTACGTTCTCTATAATTAAATGTTTAAATATAATTGAATCAAACCGTCACAGATGTCTTAGATATTTATTAAATTATCAAAAGCGTTTGAATCTAACGTAATTTTTCTATTTCCCTCTAGCCTTTGCAACGATTAGAATGTACGGTACCCGTTGAATGAGGGCAGATTCCACGTTGAAGCTGAAACGCTGATATCATAGCACTCAACCGAATCTGCACATTAATTTGAAAGTTGATGCCGCCAAAAAGTGAAAAATATTACTGACGTTTGGCAATGACATTAGAAGTAGCCTCTTTATTTCATGAGTGTCTAATTCTATGTGTTGGTAATTTTGCACAACTTATTTTGTATTCACAAAAATATGTATGCAATGCATAGGTCCGCTATAAGAAACTTCATAGAATATGACAGCGAAACTTTCAAACAGAAGCGCGGGCCATAAGAGGGGTAGCTGTAACCCTCCTTCACCCCTTTTTAAACCATGGCCCATTGAATATACGCCCGGAGGCGGCTTCTTTAATGAAGACTTATAGAGGGATTTAGGGCTCTCAAAACGGTACACCTCCTGCGATCGCTATACAGTAGGTTGGCGGTTCGGGAACCTGAGGTCTCCAGGTCGAATCCGCACATTGTCCCTTCCCGTTTCCCCTTAGTTTTGTGCCCCAGCAGATTTTCTTACGTCTTCCCATTTTCCAAGCGTCCACCCCTCCTCGCTGCTTAACCCAAATGACGTGCAAATTTCCTGCTTTGCACACGATCCGCGTTACCGAGCTTTAGTTGGTCCTTGCCTCCAAGGACCGTCGTAGGAACGACAAGGCTGCACAACGAGGGCTACCGTCATGACATGGACGGAAACGGAGCACTACCGGGTCTGCTTGCCGGCGTCTTCCACAGTCGTTGGAGACCGGGTAGCTGTCCGGAAACGACGGTGGGGAAGGAAAAAGTATGCAAATTTAGGCACTTTGAGCCAACAGAAGGCCACTTAGGGTCTGAGGTTGAGCTCGGCTGTGTGTGTGTGTGTGTGTGTCCGAAACACAGTGGGGAGGTGAAAATGCAACTGACTGCGTAAAGTAGAGCGATGCTCTGTTAAGAAGTGCCGAGTGACGAGTTGGTCACCAATGGATTGAGAATGTCGCACTACAGATGAGCAGTAATGGTCTATTGATCATTCATGGTAGCAGATTAAAATCGTCACGTGATAATTTAGCGGATTAAACAAACGCTGGTGGCCATATGCGGAGACTTTTCAGAGAAGTCTTTAGTAAGGCGGCGGATTTGGCTAAAGATAATCAAATATTGTTATATTACTACTACATATGTGTAAACTCAACAGTGACTATAGCTACCATTGATGGAAGAGTTTGGTACGCACGAGAACTTAATGCTCGATGCAGATATTATCGTACACTGCAGAGCCAATGTCAGTCTGCCTTTCCGTGAATATCATGAAAGTGAGGAAAAGGTGGCTATCCTTCTGCTGGGTGAACACAGAGTTTTCAAAATGAGACTGTTTTTACTTATACTTTGCGCAAATTTATTAATAAAAATACGACGTTGCTTTTCAGAGCATTTAACACTTCAAAGACACCGTTCCCGTGCGTCGTCGTCTTTGTTCTTGATCGTCGGCTGCTGTTTTCAACTAGCAGCAGGCTAACAGTATTCAAGTAATTGCGACCCAACGAGAGATCTTTTATTTTCTTTTTATGATTTGTCTCCGCTGTACAGTCTGCCAAGACCTCTATGATGTTTAAGTCCCTTAATGCCACGACAAATGCTCCGCAGGCTCCCAAAAAAGCGTAACTTAACGACGACATGACTAGGACAATGTGGAATTTTATATTTGTTTGCTACATGAGAATATTTTCCTGGAAAGAAAGCGAAGTCCGTCCTTATCCTTCTTGTGCATACTAGAACACGCTATAATCTCGAAAAGAGGATTTCAGCTTTGTGTTTAGGAATACATCTGCTTTTGGTTAACTACGTCGACATGGTCAATAATAGGCGAGAGGTTTAGAAATGATAACTAGTTCTCTGTGAACGCGCTAGTAACTTCCGCTGATAGTGCTGTTAGGTCCTGATTATAGTATCACATATCCATTAATATTCAGCAACAAACTGAAATACATATAATTAACAAACAGCTTTTCTTTACAACAATCATAACATAAATTTCATCCCATATATCCTTCCCCGAGCGAATGGCAAATCCAAAATTGGGATAGCAGCTGAATATTTTCCAGGTTTATATTTTGGTGACTATGATATTGTCGTTTCCGTCTCTCTAAGTGTTTTCTTTCCTGTTCTTTCAAATTAGCAAAATACATTAAACCTTTTACGATTCATATCGACAAATTAAGCCCACCCCTATATATCCTATAGGAATTTCGTATACTAAAACCTAGACTAAAAAATGCTGTTGTTAGCAAAAAATAAGGATGAGGATCCTTGAGGATCAACGGGTATGTTATTCGTCGGACGCTAAAGAAAGAAAAAACGGCGACCGCTGGTCAACGACTCTGGCCGGTGTCGTTTAATGCTAAAGCATGCAAATACGTCTGTGGACACATTTCAATTATACATCGTATGAGCGAGTG